>JAQFZN010001655.1:0-14616 GCA_034687075.1 Geophilus carpophagus
AACAACAACAAAACTTTTCCTCCATCTTTTTTCAACTCTCAACTTCCAACCAACAACTCCCAACTTCAACACTCCCTCGAAAACAACCTGTTGCAAACTTCCCTCGCAGAAAACTTTGTCGAAAAAAGTAAAAAGAAAAAACCCAGTGGGTCAAGCGATCAATAAACAGCGCTATCGACGAACGCCTGAGGGTGGCACGCAGCGCTCTTCACGTGATGGACGTTCTTCTTTTGGTCAGAATGCCTTTTCCTTCCCTAATGACTCCCTCATTGATATTCACTTTGCAGACCCCTCACACACATTCACCCATCGCCTCGTTTGCATGCCGCAACTGCGCCGTCCCGCTCTACTCGAGCACCCGCCGCACCCGCAACAAACTCCTTCGTGGTCCCCTTTTCGCAACTCAAACTCCTTTGATCGTCCCCTTAATTAAGTCACAGATCGGACTTTACTCATCCCTCCTGCAACCCTGGACGTCATGTTAAGGGGACGGCTGATTGGGGACCCTTGTGTGGCCCACGAGCAAACAGTGGCACCCGCACCTCTGCAGCTCTAAATGCGTTAGTGGAGCGTCGGTTTGTGCACGAGTCGTTTCCCAGTGGAGTTCCCCGAGGGTTTTTTTTTCTATTTTATTCCTTCTGTATCTGGACCCTGCAGACCCCCATTGCCAGCAATACCCACAGGGGTAAAATGGACCTGGTATTTTCTCGAGGGAAACGCGCGTGTTTGCGTGCTTGCAGTTGAATGGAGCTCTTCTCTAGGGGGCCTCGAATGTTTGGTCCAGTCAAGTTGTGTGGGTTGTGGGTCCTTTTCGTATTGGTCGATTGTTGGCTCGGTTAATCAGATTCGAGGTGTCAAATCAGGTGTTGAAGATTGTGCAACTGCTGGTCACATGGGTTTGGGAATCAAATTCCAACTGACCCGGTTCCCCGTGAGAAATGGCGTCTGGTGTCCCGAGACTTGGCGCTCGCTAATGAACAAATTGCCCCGCGGTTCTAGACAAAAGTCATGTGACAAATGAAGATGAAAGGGCAACAAGAAACCCGCGAAAAGTTTTACAATGAAGATGGAAGTCGACTCGTGTCCTGAGATTTATCTGAGATGGAAAAAAACAACTTGCATCCGGGTTTTGCTCATTTTTTACACGGGTACTAAAATAGTAGAATATAAAAAAAACCACAAGAAGACGAGGGGTTGTTGTCAATGTTTCGTTATGCAAATTGGGGTTTGTATGTTTGTACGAAAAGGTGGGTTATTAAATGGTAAAAGAGAGAAAACAACTGACCATTTATCAAGTTGATCAATACAAATTGATTAGGAGAAAAACATAGAAAAAGCATTACTTATTTTTCAAATATTTCAACATTATTAGAACATTTATTTATTAAATAATTGCGATAAGCATTATCAAAAATACCTGTTCGACAATTGCTTTTCGTACAAACATACTTTTAGTGTTTATTACATCAAAGCAGTGGATTGCGACTAAAATCAATCGTCCAATACTTGCGATTGACAACACGGATCAAAACGAACATGGCCGACACATTTTATTGAAGAAAAAATGCGAAAATAAGCAAAATGGAGACGGGAACAAGACGAGCGTCGGAAACGGTGATTCCCAAGACATTTGTCGTCGACCAGATCAAAGTTTACTCTAACAATTCGTGGTTGGTCGCGTTCGGTCCTCACCTCCGACCCGATGTCGGCGTCCGAACCTCACGGGACGAAGCCAACGCGTCAACGTCTCCTCGGGACACGGAACGTCGTTGGTCGTACAAGCGCGACCTCGGCGACCTCAAGTGCGAAGAGTCGCGTTGCTCCAACGGCAGCACCCCGGGTATTGGCGCAACTGGAGCTACTTGAGAAGGGAAAAAAAGTGTCCAAAGGGGAGAAGAGTGGGCGGAGTCGACGAAGATGCGAGTTTGTGGCAGAATGGAACAAGGGAGGGGTAGGTGAGATGGGTGCGGGTGGGTGGGGTGTGTGGGGGTTGTTGAGAACTCAAATGCAATGTGGAGGAGGTAGTTGCCAGTTGCTCATTGGTTGGCGGTCGGTTCGAACGCCGACGGGTCTATCGATTCCCGCTAAGACGCCCCGAGCGAGGTTCCATGAGTCGTAAGTCTACTCCACTTCACCCCTTACCAAAAATGAAGACTCGTAAACATTACATATGGTCACAAAGTTTCTACTAATCATCAAAAACCCGCAAGGATAAAAACCCATCACGAGCCAAATTTACCAATACCATACAAAAGTGAAAAATTACTACTAATTACTTGGATACCCGTCAAAATACAAAATGGATGTTAAAAAACCCACAGATATAAAAACCCATCACTCGGGAATTTAACTTTTATTCTCCAAAAGTAGAAAATTACGACTAATTACTTGGCTACCCATCAAATTACAAAATGGATGTTAAAAACCCACAGATATAAAAACCCATGACTCGGAAATTTAACTTTTATTCTCCAAAAGTGGAAAATTACTTCTAATTACTTTACTACCCATCGAAATACAAAAATGGATGTTTTAAACCCACAAATATAAAAACCCATGGCTCGAATATTTAATTCTTATTTTCCAAAAGTGGAAAATTACTTCTAATCACTTCACTACCCATCAAAATACAAAAATGGATATTTTTAACCCATGACTCGGGAATTTAATTTTGATCTCCAAAAGTGAAAAACAGTACTAATCACTTGGGTAGCTACCCACCAATTACCAAAATGGATGATAGAAAAGTGTAAGGGACGAATGAAAGAGATATAGAATGAAAGAGAGAGAGAGAAAGAGATATTTGAAAGAAAGAAAGATGGCCGGTCATCAATTAATTTGAGGAGTAATATTTCTGGCCTTAATTCTAATTTGTTTACTGTTGGAAATTGCGAGTTTTGAGAGGGTTTGAGGGGGTTTTTCGTTGCCATCTTGGTTTTATTAAGACGTTGCTCTGTTGTTTTCATTGCAGAGTGTCAGATGCGCAATGTAAACCAAAGAGCAGTCTCAAAGCTGGTTCAATCAAAGAGGAGGAAGCTCCACGCCCAGTGAGTTGTTGTCTCGTGCATGACCAAAAACATTAAAATAAAAATTTATAAAAATATAAAAATTATATTAAAAAAAAATTAAAAAAAAAATAAAAAAAAAATTATAAAAATATCTAATATATAAAAATATATATAAAAATATGTATAATAAATAAATAAATACTGCGGGTTGTAATTTGATGTTGGCAACCCCCGTATATAATACCCCAGTACCCCAATATCTCTCTATTAACCCTTTCCTGTGCATGAGCTCCATTTGTTCGATGTCGGCCACTCCATGTCTCTTCTCTCTCCGCTGCATGAACAGTCAAGTGCGAGGGGGCGCGCGAGTCCAAGGGGTTTGCTAAAGGGTAGGGGGTGGTGGGGGTGATCGAAGGGGGTGGAGAAGGTATATAGGGGGCCTCGAGTGCGTCTGCGCGTGCAGCTGACACGCTTCCATTAGCCGGTTCGCGATCAATTGGCCAATGTAAACACGCGACCAGAGCGCGCGCGCACACGCCGATAATCAGACGCGCCCCCCTATATCCCCCCCACCTTCTACCTCAAACTCAACACACCCCTCCCCCTTTACAGCTCCGCCCCCGCACTTACTCTAGCTCGAGGCTGTCCACGGTACAGGTGTGTCCCGTATCGAGTAAAAGGAAAATAAACCTAATCAATGATCACCATGTGTTGGTGCCCCCCTCTCTCGCCCCACCCAGCTCTCCCAGCATCTCCCGAATCTGTACTTCTTGTGTGTCGAGTCGAGATCCTCCTCCCGTCTCCACCTGGTCGCGTTCCCAAGTGTGTCGGGCTCCGTGCGAACTCGTCCCGAGGCGACAGGTGTCGTCCTTGCATTTGCACACGGCACCTAATTCAGCAACTAGCACTTTTCACGGGGGCCTAACGAGTTGGGTTCAAAGGATTGATCTGGTAGGGTGTTGGGGTCGGGTGTGCTCAAATTGGGGTCGTCAATTGGCACGGATTTCAAGCGATTTGGCCCGTGTTCATCCAATTGTCACTCGGAGAGGGAGAAAATTGTAGTTTTTTTTTATTAGTGAATGGTCCTTTTCCATTTCCGTATATATTTTTATCACTTAATGTCTTTTCGTCGTTTCTATATGTCGTATAGTGTGATATTTGTGTTGAATTCAATTGTTTAATGGTTGTTGTTGTTGTTATTATTTGTTTTCTCAGCCTGCAAGAGGAAAGAGGAGCAACAGACCAGCCCAGAGCAACCGCCTGCGCCCAAGAAGCCGCGTTTGGTTTTTACGGATTTGCAGCGCCGTACCCTGCAGGCCATCTTTAAGGTATGGGAAACTATAGTTTTGTTACTCGGGGTATCAAAAAATTTTTTAAAAATAAATAAATAAATTATCATTTTTTTCGAAGATGTTGTCATAATTTACATATTTTGTTTACAACTGTTTTTACAATGGCGGATTTGTCATTTTGGCCCAAGAAAATGTTTTTTGAAAATCAGATAAATAAAGTTTATAAATAAATAAACTAATTAATAAATTCCTCATTATTATCTTCAATCATCAGTGGCGGGGTTGGCGATGGGGCAATCGCCCCCTAGACAAAGTGCTATGAACATTGAATTAAAGAGAAATTTTTGTAATATTTCAATTATTTTTAGGGGTTTTTAAGTAATTAAAATGTTTGTAAAATTATTTTATCGTCTAGTGGGTCCTAAATGACAAATTCATCACTTTGTTGACACTTTTCTCCCCCCAAATGACTGAAAAACCCTTAAAAACAAACCAAACTGATGTGTAAAAGTGTAAAAGTTGGCTTCACTCTATTCAACAGGAAACGAAGCGCCCTTCGAAAGAGATGCAGATGACCATTTCCCAACAACTAGGCCTCGAACTGTCCACAGTGGGCAATTTCTTCATGAACGCGAGACGTCGCTCGCAGGACAAATGGCAAGACGAAGAACGATGCAAAGGCAACTCGCAACCCAACAGCAACCAGAGCAAATCGGGCGGCGCCAACAGCAACGCCAGCGCATCTTAGGTTGGGCAAAAACATATAAGAAAAAAATCAATTAAATATTATTACATTCAAAACCCTTAATTCAATGATAACCCCCACTCATTCATTACCCCCACTTTAAAAAAAAGGAAAAAATAAAAAAAATTTCCCACAGCCAAGGTGCCTGATGAGAGACTCGTTTCTCTCCATTCAAAATATCCTCATAGCATATTTAGACATATCATCCATGACGTCACACGGTATCCACCGCCTTCACCACCCCTCACTCGCTATGCACCCCCCTCCAAAAAACCCTTCTTTGTACAGATGAAGTCACACGACCGTCTGCTGAGTGCCTGAAATCGCCCTTCATGGACCCCCGCCCCCTCCCCGCCCCATTCTCTTGTACTCACATGCCCCCCCTCCCTTATTTACCCCTTCTACCCCGGTTTTACCCCCATTTTTGCTCACACGTCGTTTGTTCTGGGAGGGAGGGTTTGCTCGGGATCGGGGTCCTCCCCAAGAAAGTGTTGGTGGTCATGACCGTGACGTCACGCGTTGCTGCTGCGCCCCGTGGTCCCCCCTGCCCCTTGATGTCACCCCTCGCGTGAGGGGGTGGTCAGTTCTGCATACTCTCTCAAACGATGGAAAAATTTTTGTGTGGGCGGTCACATATCTCATTTCAAGGGAAAATTTAACTTAAATATAATTAATATGTAGATTTCACCTCCCCGCCCCTCTGCCCCCCCTCCCCCCACTTTGTGGACAGAAAAGCAATATTTGCTTGTATGCGACTTCAGTTTATTTATTTTTTGTTTTGAGTATTTAGACATGAATTTTATTAAGTGTTGTGGTCTGTTGACTGAAAAATAATGGTTGCAGGGCTCCATGTTTGATTATTTACAATTATTTATTATTATTATAAAATAAATGCAAACTACTTAATTATTTATTGATCAAAATGTTTTGGTTTATTTGATAAACTGAAAAAAGTTGTTTATTATTTACAGTATATTTTTAATTGTTTTTAATTATTTTTGTAATTATTTTTAAATTTATTTATTTATTTATTTATTTATTTATTTATTTATTTATTTCAGTTTCGCATTTATTTATCGAGACTGCAGCAACATTGGTTTGCTGTTGGTTAGTTATTTATATTTTGTAATTATTTTTAAATTTATTTATTTATTTCAGTTCAAGTGATTGTTTACATTCGCATTTATTTATTTCTTATTTAAGTGTTTTTCTGGTCATTTTTGTAATTATTTTTCTGATTTTTGTTATTATTTATGCATCTAACTATGTAAAGAGAAAGTATTTAAGAAGCATTAGTGATTAATTCCGATTGAGAAGCAAATTAAGTTATTTATTTATTTACAAAATGGTTTCTAGTCAATTTTTTTGTAATTATTTCAAGTTGAAATTGTGAAAATAACTGTTACATTCCTATTTATTTATTTATTTATTTATTTACTGAGACTGCATCAAGGTCAATTTGGGGCTCAACTAAACTGTAGAATATGTTCATTTTTTTATTTAGTGATAAAAAGAAAGAGAGTGTGTAATAAAATATAAACAAATGGGATAAATAATTGCAATATTTAAATTAAATTGTAAAAGAAAAAGAAATTAATTTAAATGCGAGTTGAGTGTGGCTAGTCTAATTTTTCCTAGATATGCACAAAAATTTTTACATTTTTATAGCAACCCTCTCATTTCTTGATAGAGAACAATTAAAATAAATAATAAAAAATATTTAAAAAATAAATAAAAAAATGAAAATAAATAAATACGACGAGAGAATCACAATGAGATTTCAGCAATTTTCAATGTTGAAATCGCAGCTCCATATTTTACCATGAATGGATTTTGTTTTTTTCTTTAGAAATAATTATTAATAATAATAAACAATAATTATTATGATACTAATAATAAATAATAATTAATAATTATAATATTTCTATATTTGAAAAAAAAAACAAACAAAGTATCACCTTTTCACGTGTCTTTGTGATGATTCTCTTAGAAAGCTCAATTTAAAAGACAAACGATAAAAAATTGTTTTGTAGATGTTTAGAAAAATGGAGAAAAAAAATACTTACGAAAAAAAAAATGTGAGTTGTGTTTTTGTGTAGAATGCACTTTTTTGTCTCGTCACCGCATGTTCCTAACTCGTTTCCAAACTGGCCTACTTCCGGTTCAACTAGAAGTAAAGAAAAATATTTTATTTTCTGTTTATATCTAATTTTAACCCTACTTACATATTGCTTTTTATTTTCATTTCTATTTATTATTATTATTATTATTATTATTACAAATAATACTTCCGGTTAAACATGGAAGTGATTTGGAAATGGGTTTAAAAATTTTATTTTCATCTTCTTGAATTGCCCACTTAATTTAAATTGTAATTTTTTAAGCGATTAAGTCGGGTGATTCAAGCGGTTGAATTTCTTGATGGAGTGAGTTGTGAAGGTATTAAGCTGCATCTCATTTCTTTTCATTTTCTATGTCACTTGTAAACGAGCGTGACGATAACACTGGCGTAACGTAAATTCATAAATGAACTAGAAAATGAGAAATGAGGTAAATGGATAAGTAAAAGGAGACAACAGCAAACACTCGAGCCCCGTTGTATCATATTCTACTTAATCGTGCAATATTTGTTCGTTCTCAGTGTCCACTCGTAATTTCAACATATCAATGTTTGGGAAAAAGAGATTTAAAAAAAACAAACCAAAAAAAATATAAAAACAAGATTAAAAAAATAATAAAATTTTGTGCTTGACCCATTTGTATACGTTTCATTTCGTTTTAATTACGCAATGTTTACAAGTACAAAACTTTTATTTACCTTTTTCCCTTAAAATGATTTTTATATTTATTTATTTATTTATTTATTTATTGTTTTGTATATACATTTTGTTTTTTTATTATTTGGGTCGTGCTTGGGATGACGGTTGAACCCACAGATTAATCCTTAGCAATACAATTTTTCATTAAATTCCTAATTCGTGGCTCAAATATTCGCGTTGTTTTCCCATATTGGACTACACATACCGCCCAAATTTATTTTACTTACTTATTTATTTTGTGTGAAATTCAACTCATGGGCGATAAGTGTGGTCAATCACGTAAAATGTTCGCGATTTTTCCGTTCACCGTCGTGACTCCATTGCTTGACCCATTTCATTTGAGGACGATCAATTTGTTTATTTTCTCATGTGTTTTCTAATTCTTCAATTATGCAATCTGTAACTGTTTAGACACTTGTACTATAATGTGAAATAAAAATAGTCACAGAGCTTAATTTGTTCAACCTTCAACTCTTAAATAAACGTGTTTTTCTCTTTTTTTGAAAATGGCGCGAGGAAGAAACCGAAGCTCTTTTTTTTACTCAACCAAAGTTCGCATTATCGATTTTCAACTTCTAAACTACTTTTCAAGTATCGGTTTAAATAAAACTTACATTTTCACAATTCTTCTCCTACGATTGTTGTTGATTTAGAATATTTTTCTCTCAAGATTAACCAGCCATTAATTAATAAAATAAACCAATCAAAATTCCGTTATTAATTTTTCGCCATATTAATAATTTTTAAAATTCAAATTTGTAAATAAAAAAATCGCATTAAAAGTATAAAACAAAGAGAAAATTTAATGTGAAAACGTGCAGCAACGTGCGGCAGATAATCTTTTTCATATAAACCGCACTTGTCATCTTTATATTTGCATTTGAAATAAGTTATCGGTAAAATATCTATTTCTATGTTAAAGTGATGGAAAAATTCATTAAATCTGAAATAAAATAAAACTCGCAAACCCTCCATCTGGCAAAAAGAACTTAATAAAAAAAGAAGAAATAATATTCAAACAAACACAAAATATAAATAGTAAACACAATATTTCTTTATTTACAGAATTATTCACAGTCTCATTTGTTCACCATTTATATATATATATTATATATATAACTCAGTGTCAGCCATATTGGAACCAGCAAAGATGAAATTAAACTGAAAAAAAAATAATTAAAAAAATAATAAAAATAAAATATCATTTTACAAAACAAAAAATATATGCTGCCATGATCAAAGAACAATAATCAATCAATCAATCAATCATAAATCACTTTAATTCATTTTTTCCATTTATTGTATAAATTAAATGTAGCAAAATGTGAACCCTGAGATTTGTCGAAGTGGTTCCTTCTTTGGCACTGGTTTTCTTAATTTCATCTTTCATTTTTAAACATAATTAGTTCATAAATCCTTAATTTAATTCTTATAAAAATCACATAATGCTCTTAACCGCCTCTTCCAACGCAGCATCCATTTCTTGCGTGTCCAACGAAATGGCCGCCCCAGCGTCGTATTCCATGCTCACATGTTCATTCACCACTCCCAAAATTCCACTTTTGTCCTTTTCATCTTCCTCGTCCAACTCGTACTCCTCCCCGTCCATGAATTCATCGAATTCTTCCTTCTGTTGAAGATGCAAGATGCTATTAATGGCGCTCTCAACTTGTGCATTCAATTCCTCCTTCACCGGCACCGAAAGCGTCGACTTTTCTTCCTCTTCCGGGTCCACGTCGTCGTCATCGTCGTCGTCATCGTCCGATTTCCCTCCTCCGCTATCACTCGCTGCGTAACTCGGTTCGAATTCATCAATGTCCGTCAAATCCACATCAGTGTTCGCACTGCTCAGGGGCATTAGAATGCTCTCAACGGCCGCTTCCGATTCGCTCAAGCGCGTTCTGTTGTTGTACACATCGTCCCAATCAGCATCCATCACGTCATCATCCACAACTTCTTGTTTAATCGCTCTTTCGGGTGTTTCGACTTGGACTTGTTCGTGTCTTGTGTCAGTTACGTCGTCGTACATTTCAAGTTCTTTTTGAATTTCGGCCCATTCGTCGTAATCACGTGACTTGTTCTTAGAGGACGGTGAAGATAGAGGTGCTGTGTGCACGGTTGTTGTCACTGTATTAGCGCATGTTGATGCCAGTGTTGTTGCGACACACACTGACGTTTTGGAGTCTTCTGATACGGCGTCCATTTTGTGTCGCCAATGTTCGGGAAGAGGGGGAAGGTTTAAATCTGGAAAAAAATAAGAAAAATGTAGTAAAAAGAGGGGTATGTGAGTGATGGGTAGCGTCAACATGAGAGGGGGTGTTGGGTGGAGATGCATTCGCAATATGCTGCCACTGAGGCACGAACGCATCCCCTCCACTTGCACGCTACCCGAGGCCAACAGGTGGCGCACGTGCAAGGTGCAGTATCGACTTGAAGATCAATTAATGTAACGGGCCCATCCTTAGCTTGAGGGAATTTTTTTTCTTTTTAAACACTCGCAACACAATTTTTGGTGCACGTCATAAAGAAATTGATGAGTTTGAAGAAAAAAATGTTTTTCTTTTCTTTTAAATAATAAAAAGAAAAGAAATTTAAGTTTTTAATTTTTGGCTTTTTCTTGTTTTCGGTTGAATAAAGGATTGAATAAGTAAATAAATAAGTTTTCAACTAGTTTTTTTTATGTTTTTATATACCTTTTCCTTGTTTGACATCTTCTTTGTCGTTTTCTAGTTGTATTTTTTCATCTTCCACAAATAATTTATTGAGCATTAAAACTTCAGCTGACGGATGTTGCCGCTGAAATGGGAATAAAGTAATAAATTATAAATAAAATAATGTTTTAATTCAACTTACCACACTTTCCTTGAGAAGTAAACACCTGTAAGTACTAAACACCTTGCGCGCTTTTAGGAGTAATTGTCCCGACACCGTTTCGAATTGTTTGTCAGCTAAAAACAAGAATAAAACAGAAATAAATATACACAATTAACGTTAAAATTTAAAAATTTTAACCAACCATTTCTTAATTCGGCAGGAGTCGGAGTTTTGCTATTAAATACATGATACTTCAATAACCGACGACACGCATCTTTAACTGACCGAAAAGGCGTTTTACAGTCCGGTTTTAATGCACCATTTTGATCTGCTGTTAATTCCTGTTGGATTCTATTTTTTTTATTTAAAAAATAATCAAAATTAAATCAAATATTAATCTAAATTAAAATTAAGTCAACTTACGGTGATCCCTGAGTGGCAGGAGTAGGTGCAGGCCTTTTCACACCTCTATTTTGTTGATCTTGAACTATAGCAGGTACAATTGATTTCACTTGGGCAATTCCTTTACCAATCGTCTGTAAAAATAAATAAATAAATAAATAAACAAAAAAAAATAAATAAATAAACAAAATTTTAAAGAATTGTTTCTACTTGAATAACTAATAATCCTCCGGTATTGGATGCAACTGAAATGCCCGGAGGTGCAGGTGCAATTGGTGTCGGTTGTCCAACGGAAACTGAAGTAACAGTTGTCGGTTGAGTTTGTTGTTGCAGTTTGAGTATAACTGCTTGTTTATTTTGCGCTAAATAAATTTGCTGTTGTTCAGGTGTGAGTGCTTTCAGTTGCTGTTGCAGTTGTTGGAAAGTTTGTCTTTGTTGCGGCGATAAAGTCATTAACTGATTACCCACTTTTATCTGTCCCGGTACCGTGACCGTAGCAGCGGCAACAGTTGCAGACGTCGAATTCGACACATTGGTCGTTTTCACGTTAACAGGCGCTTGTTTGAGAAGATTTGATAAATGAACGTTTCCTGTTGCATTTATGTTGTTTTTTGGAGATACATTCACTGTTGTGGTTGTCGGCCTTAATGTTGCCGGTTGCTGAATCTAAAAATAATTAATTAATTTAATAATTTGTTTATTTATAAGTTGATTAATTAATTAAGCATACTAATTGAAGGGTATTTGCGGGTGCTTGTTGAATGGAAATCACTTTGCCTTGGGCGAGAATTTTTTGTTGAGTTGTCTGCAACTGTTGTATCATTTGCCGTTGCTGCGGAGTATGAGTTTTCTGACTCAATAAATTACGTAGTTGGGTTTGAATTTTCTGTAAATTCTGTAAATAAATAGAAAAATACAATAAAACTCAAAATTAAATAAAAACTACATTTTTTTTATCATTAAAGAAACCACATTTTCGGGACTAATTTTCAAATAATGGCGTCAAATTATTTTATTCGTTAAATTAAATTTAAAAAAAAAGCCGTTAAAATCCGTAATTTTTTTCTACTTGAAAACATGGCTTCGATATTTACGACCAATTAAATCAAATACCTCTTGATTCTGAGGGCTTAATTGAATAGTCTGTAATTTTTGGCCAGCAGGAATCGCAGTAATCGGCGCACTAGTTAATAACACATTAGTCGTTTCACTTTTTATCACAGCTGCTCCATTAGGAATCGTGGCCGTCGACATGGGTTGAGTAATCGACACAGCAGTCGTCGTCATAGTCGCTGTTGCAGTTGACGTGACATGATCAACTTGGTGCGACGCATTTATAGTCTGATGCGGCACACTGGCCATACTTTTCTGACTCAAAGCTTGTGCTAAAACGGAATGCTGTGCAGCCAACTGACCACCACCTGCCGACAAACTTTGTACTAACGTCGGATTTGCGTGAATCAAACCCGACACTGTCGTCAACCCCATATCCGACGACGACAATGATGTTGATGATGTTGATGTTGTGTTTGTCAAATTCGACGAAATAGTCAATAATGCAGTTTGCGGATTTGCTGTCGACAAATTGATATTTTGTACGGTAAGAGGTAATAACGGTGAATTCGCATCAACACCACTTGTCGAACTAACCGGAATTTGAATCTGTTGTGCACCGGCTGCATTCAGCCTCTGCATCAGCACGGATTGCGTGTCAGTCTGATTCGGGGCTGCGGATGTTTGCGGCATAGTGACCAGAGGTCTTTGCAAAAACACGCTGCCATCTTGAGCTATCGACAACTTCACTTGTTGTGCTTGAGCTGACTGTGCCAACGGGATGGGTTGCTGAAGTTGTGTAATGAGTTGCGAGTTAGCCCTCGATGTGCTAATGGCGCCCGAATTGATGAGAACCGCCTGTTGTGATTGGCTCACCACCACATTCTGCGCCTGCGACGTCAAAACGGGATTCGGCCTCGTATCTGCGGGTACGATTCCCGCTTGTTTCAACAACTCTTCCAAGTTGACACTAGGAGCTTTCACCGATTGGTTGTGTTGTTGTTGCTGCTGCTGTCTGTTCACCACAACACCAGCAGGAAGACTCGCACCTCCTTGTAATTGCGCTTGTGATAAAGTCACGCCTTGAAGCACCGTAGTACCCATAGTTTGAATCCCCCGCAGTTGTTGCGGAGTAATAGCTAATGTAATGGGTCCTTGAGGCGTTTGGATTTGTTGCAGTTGAATCTGCTGACCGGAATTCATCATCCGAGCTGTATTCACGATCATATTGGTTGGTTTTCCAAGAGCGTTTTGTTGTTGTTGTTGCTGTTGTTGTTGTATTAAATTAGCATTAGTTGGGATGACCATTGTTTGTCCTTTATTGTGGTTGATGAGAGCTTGTTGCGCCGCCTGGTTCTGTACTTGGAGTGCAGCGAGTAATGCAGTTTGATTGGCCGCATTCTGATTGGTTTGCGCAGTGGATTGCCCGGAAGTTTGTTGTGGACGTACAAGCAGTTGTAGGTTTTGAATACCGCCTGCGTTTCCTTGGATGAGAATGGGGTTCTGTGCTAATCCGAGTATGTGATGATTTAATAGAAGGGTTCCACCAGTTGTACTGGTCATTGTCATGTTGGCGTTAGGTAGCATAGTTGCGGTTTGTTGATACTGGTTTTGTTGTGGTGTTGGCGCAACCGAGACCGGATGATTCCTCGCATTCACTTTGGTGTTCGCAAATTGCATTCCGTTGGCGGTTCCCTGCGCGGGTTTTGGAAGTAGATGGGGTTGTTTAGGTTGAATTGGTTTCACGTTTCGGTTCTGTACGGGAAGAATGGGTTGTGACGTTGACACGAATTGAACGACAGCGGGTTGTTGTGGTGATGAAATGATAACGGGTGATTTGCTCTGAGGTGATGGCGCGTGAACTGGAGATTTGTTTTGATACAAACTCGCTGGTGATTGGCTCGGGGGTGGTTGATGGGTGGACGGGGAGGGACAAGGAATCGGTTGAGCGGGTGATCGACTAGGAACTGAAAAAGGAGACGGTGCAGGTGATTGAACCGATGACGTAGGTGTAGCATTGTGACTGTTCAATGGTGAATGTCCAACCTGTGGTGACGCCACTGGTTGTTGGTAAGCAGGTGATGGTGCCTGCGTCGAACACACCACTTGGTTGTTGATTCCGCTGCTCACTGTTTGTGTGGCTGACACTTGGAAAGAGTTTATTCCGCCGGCAACCACTGCAGCTGCGGCCGCTTGTTTTAGGAGAGTTGGTGATGTTCGGATGTGGGTTCCGTTTGTACGGATGCAGAAATCCACTTGCAGTGGGGAGTCATCCAGCGATGTTGATGGCGAATTTTTCTACATTTGTTTATACATATTTTAATTTTTAGTTTTATCAAAAGTTTCTTTTTAATTACAGTAGACTCATGTTTTGCATACAAATCACAAGTCTACTGTAGTAATTGGTTTTTGTATAAGAAATCAGGACAATTATTCACTCTTTAAATGATTGTGGTTGAATATTTTTCGATTTAAATCAGTTA
>JAQFZN010001656.1:0-14611 GCA_034687075.1 Geophilus carpophagus
GTACTAGGGTACTACGCCAAAAAAGTAGCCATTTCAGGACACAGGGACATGTCCTTAAAGGCGAGGGAAGACGGTATGTTTTTCTGTCAACCAATCTTTAGTTTTAGGGGAATAGACTAAAATAGGTGTCTGTGTACATTTGTAACTAATGACTTGTATGGCTAAGAGATCATCTTATTTTTAGCTAATAATAAAAATTATTCATATTGTACTTGTAGATTTTAGATATAGTGTTTATTTTAAAGAAAAAATTTTAATAGCTTGTTCTTAAATCAGATGAAAACTAATTACAACTACTGGGATTAGTAATTATTAATTACTAACTACATGCATAATTAAATTTTGGAATAGAATTCTTATTTCAGTAACATGAATAATACAAAAAGGCTGCTTGAAATAATGAATAAAGTCAAGAAAAGCTGCACAAATAATTGATTATCAATCATGTAATGCTTGAAGAATCTGATTCTCCAAATTATGCTCAAATTGTCACTTCCATTGATGCAGAATAAATTGTTTACGATAATCAAAATGATGTATCTTTGTTTATGGATGCATTTGCTTAATATTTAACGACAGTGTGCAGTTGTAAGTGACAAACATGATTTTAATCTCCATCGAACATCTAATAGCACTTGCTATGAACTTAAGTATCGGATTTCGATTATTCACTGTCATTTATCACGGTGTAACCTCTTGTTGTATTACTTTAATATTCTTTCCACATTATCCCAAAAATAAAACCGCATCGATTAATAATCTCATGACCTTATTCTTTATATTCTTATCTTCTGAAAATTTATTATCACTGTAAGAGTTAAATTTATCATGGGGATTCACAATGACTATGATGTTATCATTCATTTTTTATTTGCTGAAAGCGCTGCTTGAATTGTTTTTGCTACAAAAATTCTTGTTAAGCTTAATTTTCTTTAAAATGGTTACTGTACTTTATGAATGTTAAATGTAATTATCTTTTTCATTTTTAAAGAGAAAAAAATGTGCTAAAGTTTTAAAATAAATTCATGTCTTTGAATGGTTCATATTGTCTCATCACTTTGAAACCTCTAAAATGTTAGTATAACTGATTTCTTCCTGCCTAAATGTCTCTTCTTTCTATAAAATTGAAAAATAGTATTGGATTTCTTCTTTTTACTGACCAAAAGCTGCTCTAAGCACCCCACAACCACAAAGAGAGTAGAAGCAATTTTTAAAATTGTTTGTTTGCTGCAAAGCATTATCAATTTTTTTTAGAAAATAACACTAAAATGTTGTTTTTGCATCAGAGGCGCCAGGTTTTGAAAATCAGTGGGGGTACTCTAACTCACTGTGAATATTAAAAATGGTGAAAGTGATGATGAAAAAAATAAGAAATATTATATTTTACAGATATTTTATTATTTTTTTCCCCTTTTTTGGGGAGTGCTGAGCATCCCCACAAAAAATCTGGATGGTGCTCGAGCACCCCCGGAGTCGGCGCCCCTGTTTTGCATTTTCTTTTGAATAATTTCTAGATGCTATTCAGTATAATTTGTGAATTCTAACACGATTTTAGATGAAGTCTGAATAATCTTGAAAAGAAGTTGTGTATAACTAAGTTATTTCATTATAACAACATTGAATGCTAATTTAATTTTTTTTACTTGAACAAAGCATCTTTATCCTATTGTACATGCATCATTTTATCTAGGTTTTGATGTCTAAGACTGAGATTGAATGAAAGTCTTGTGATTGAATCAAATGCACTGCAAGTAAAATCGAGAGAGTTAGTTATTTCCTACATTTTGGCTCTTAACTTGCTCATTTACTTCACCACTGTAGTTTTATTTAAATAAACAGGTTTTTATTTTTATTTTATACGGGGAATTTAGTTTGTAATTGAAATAAAATTTTATATTGTTATTTTGCTCTGTAAAATTGAATGCTCCATTTTCTAGCTTATATTAGACTCAAGTCAATGGTTTCACTTGTGCTGCATTTGGTAAAAAGGTTCTCACACAAAGGGCGAACACGGTACATTTGCACTCTAACTATAGTTGAAGACGAAGGTTGAAGCGTAATTGTTTTCTTTTTCTATCTGGTGTATTAGTAAGAGCGCTTTACCTTGCTTCTATGATACAGGTTGTGCGCACACTGGAAAAAAGTTAGTTGTGTTAGCCAGACACATGATTGCGTTGTTTTTAGTTTCTTCATGTTTTAATAGGAAAGAATGTTAAAAGTGTAAGGTAATTTATTGCAATTTAAAAAATCTTTTTTAATCTGAAAAACAAACAAACATCTAACTGTCACAAACAAACATCTTAACTGTCACAAACAAACCCTGAAATCTGAATGTGCAAATAAGAATGGTGGGCGTAAATAAAAAAAGAAAAACACTGATAAGATTTTTTTTTAATATAAGTACGATGCCAGAAAATTTAAAGATTAAGTAAAGCAATGGGTAAAGATAAAGTCAAGATCGAAAAATATTCTTTAAAAAATAAGTAAAATAGAATTATTTATTTGTGCAATTTGTTTTGTTATCTAAGCTGAAATTATTCATCTAAAAGGTATTTATGTGTAAGGAGCAGTGCCGTAGCTAAAACAAGGCAAGCAGCCCAAGGTACTGTTGTGTTACCATTAAGACTGGTAAGGGACAAGCCTGGATGCTTATTTAAAAGCCTTAGTCCAGGTCTTTTATTAGACTAAATAAAATACAAATAATCTTCAGATAATATCAGCTTGATTTATTCTATAGGAACTTGGTTACACTAAAATGTTAAATGACAAATTAAGAATTGACAATAAAAGCAATATGAATTAAACAATATCTACTAAGACTAAATGGCATAAATAAACACACATAAATCCCATAAGGATTTATGCTTATTTGGGCCTAATCCTTAACAAAGGCTAAAAGGTTTTCGAGAAGGCAAATTCCTTCTTAAAAAAGGTGATTAGGAATCTCTAGCACAAAGTGTATACAAAGTCTCAGTTGAGATCCTACTGAAATTTTCAGGTCCAACATGGTCCTTTATCACAGTGGAGAGGTCACGTGATTACTGAGACATGATTGGCTCAGAGCCACAGGACAACTCCACTCTGTGCATACTTAATTAAGGGAGAGAGTTGATTATTAAATTCTTCAGTGGTGTTGCCATCTGTTGTTAATTTGCAAACACCACAGCACAAATATGCAAAAAATGCAAACTGAATTAAATTATTAGTAAATTTGAAAATGAAATATAAAATTTTTAGTTTAATTTAATACCTAGCGTCATCTCGCGGCATAATTTTGTATCATGTGGCAAGAATATATTCTTTAATCTGTGGTACTACTAAAATAAAAATATAAGCACGAATTTATTTGGGTAGGGTGCCAAAATTTTTCTGGGTGTTTAACAGGCAAGAAGTATTAAAAACTAAATTTATGATTCGTTGTTAAAATTATTGGCAGTTGCTAATGAAAATAATGTAGAAGCAAAATTAAAAATGATATGGTATTTCAAAAAATATTAAAATTATTATTTTGCAAAACTGGCGTATCTTGCGAATCAATGGACAAAATTTTAGAATGACACAACACTGATGTGTTATTTTCTATCTTGACATCTAGTCAATATACGCAGAATGATTGAAATCACCTAAACTAACTATAATTTAAAAAAATGTAAGAATTTAAATGTGTATTAGAAATTAAGATACTAATCTTTTCTTTGATGTTTTATTAAAGTATTTCCTAATGGAAATTCTTCGTATTAATACTCTTACAGACAGTTATAACACCTAATTGCAATGATTACTGCATTACTAGCCACTTTTTTCTTTTTTATTTCCTCTGTAGAAATGATGTTGATGCTATCAAAATGGTTCCACTACTCTTTATTAGATACATTATCACACAATAATACTAAAGCTGTTAGCTGTAATTGTGTAAATACAGCTAATGTACAACATCTTTCAAAGAAACAAAACAAATATTCACTTCCTTTTGAAGTTTTAACAGCAAAGAAAAATCTATTAATTTAATTTTTAAGGTGTTTTATATTTAATTAACTATAACCTTTCATTTTAAAATCATCTAGTTATAGAACGCGTGACACTTTTCCCTAGATGTCATCAGCATCAAAGGAACCGATTGAAATGAGACAAAAAGTTAATATTAGCAAACTTTAATAAGACGAAAATGGATTTAACTGTAAAATTTCTGTTTTCTACCTTTAATCACTATAAAATAAAAGAAACAATAAAATAAAAAGATATTGCAGTAATTCCAGACAGTTGCTACGTGGTATGATATAAGTAATAATATTAAGTCTGTAGAGCAAATTCACTTTCTCTTGGGATTAAGGGTATTCCACTTAAATCAAATCAGTCTGCTGAGCACAAGTTATTTTTTTCGCAAACATAATTAGGAACTTGGGATTTTTGCACTGAAATTAATGGACTAGACTACAAATTGGGGGGTGGATTTAATTAGTTTTCAACTTGTGTCTAATTTATTTGCTCAAGAATAAATAATGAATTTTATTTATGTGCATAACTAAATCAATTACACTATTTTCACATCAACAGATCAAAAACATTTTTTTTTGGAAAGTTGTAGATTGAAAATTGGATTTAATTCATCTCTAGCTTTTTTTATTTCCCCAGAAACCCATTACAATCACCTCCAACTTTCAATCAAAGCATTGTCAGTAATAAAATATGATTTTTTTAGATGCTTTTCTTAGAAACCCTTAAAGCTAATTTCAATCACTCATCTTGCTCATAAGAGTGACATTGTCTGCTACTCAACATCTCCATTCAAGATTCCCTGTCACTTACATGAAGAATTATAGGGTCTCTAGGGTGCTATAAAAATTAAAAGCTTCCCCTGATTATTGCCTTATTACCTCATTCTTAATGGATCTTGAGTGTTTCCAATAGGTTGAATTTAGCACAAATCAATAATTTATTCAGTAATTTGGTCAAAGGTTATATTTAACGTGTTCGCGATCATTTAAATGTAGTGAAAATAATTTTATTGATATTGATTTCATCATTAGAGGATGTTATCATTAGTGACTTTGCTCATTCAAATTTCCTATTATTGGTAGTTGTGACAACGTGTCATTATGATTGATGATAACTAGTGGTAAAAAAGGTTAAGAAAATGAGTTTGATAGGGATGAAAGAGGTAGGCAATTTAATTTTTTTTTAAAAAAGTATTAATGAGCAAGAAACAAGTTTGTTATTTTTGAAAAAAAAAGTGGGTGTGTTGTTGACACGTCTTTGTGAAACCGCTTGAGAAGATTGCAGCTGTAGGTTGGGCGTTTTATTTTACATTTTTTATTCTAAAGAAGTCAACTGTAAAGATAGTTTGGTTGCATAATGGATGCAAAACACGTGTTTGGCAACACTATTTTGAACATGCCTTTCACGCACGATTTTTCTCCACTGAGGTCATAGTTTCACATTGCGACATCTCTGGCTGTTTGATTTTTAAATTTAAAGTTTGATATTTTTTATTTTATTAGTCATATAAAATAATCTGATTAAGAAATTTTTTTTATTTGTATTTAACTTGATTGTTCAAAACAGGAAATTTAATTAATTGGCAAATGATGATGTCAACTTTGATTTTTTAACAAATTTAATTAGGAAAATATTTGATGCATAATTAGATTAAAATTTCTATTTTAATGCGGAAACATAAAGTATAAATTTTATTTTTTAGATGTATGATGATGATGAAAAGGGTGGTGAAAATGTGTCGATAAGGATTTTATTGATGTCATTTAATGATTGGTTAGGGCCTTAAAAAGAAGTTTTAGGATTTTTTTTATTATTTCATGGGAAATTTGAACTCAGAAATAAATGATAGGCTTAGGAGTCCTACACGATTTCTTATCGGTTTTTTTGGTAAACAATTCAATAAATTGATTTTATTAAAAAAAAAAATCTCTTTTCAATCTGTATTAAAAAAAAATCAAGATCTTGTTTTGGTGTTTATATCACTGAGATTTTATCAATAACTCAACTAAAATATTTACATGAAAATGCACTTGAAAAGATTGCAAGTGCAAAATAAACACCAGAAAAGTTTTTTCTTGTACAAATAAACAACTCATAAAAACATGTAATGACGGTTACTTATTTGTAAAGAGTGGAATTAACCTCAGCGATGCTTATTTTCTACTCTGTTTTGCATTAATGTGAGCTTTACAGGGCTTAATGTTAAATTCTTAATATTTTTTATTATACTCAAAAGTGGAAATTAAGAAATATAGTGGATTTAAAAATGTTTTAAAAAATTGTTCTAAGTTTGAGTCTGTGCGTTTTGTAGAGAAACAAATGGAATAATTAAACACGTTTACATTTACAACCGATTAATTATACAGTATTCAATAAGCAACTAATTGATTTAAAATAATTTGTGACATTTAGTTAAATTCATCAAAACAATGCATTGCAAATTACTGCATATTATGTTGAGTACTTATTAATGAGGCGAATGAAAGACATCAAAAGAAAAGATCTTTAAAATATTTAATTGCTGACAATTTTTGAGTGATGCTTTCGAGTTCTGCTGCAACTCTTTAATTTATTAAGAAAATGTCAGGTATTAAATCATGTCTTGTTATGGAAGAGCTTCATAAATAATCTGGAGCGTTACCTAGAAGTGGCAGTACATTTCTAACCATTATTTTAATACCTTCTACTATATGTTATTAAATTGGATCAACCACTAGACGGAAAAAAAATTCAAGGATGGTTTAAAGATGTCATAGATACACTTATTATGCTTAAAACTGAATTTTTATTTATAGATGATATTTTTGCTGTTGAAAATGGGTATAATATGAGAAGGCCTCTGTTATTTTTGGATCTAAGGCTGGGTCAAATAAAATGTTATTCTATTTTTGAATAAAAAGTTTAATCTGGAAAAATACAGAAGATCATAAAACAGTAAATATATTACAATATATTATTGAGGCACAAAAATATGTGAAAGTTACAAGCATGTGGGCTGAATATTCTGCTGCCTGCATCAAATAAATTATAAAATGAGCGTACAATGCACTAAGATCTCAAATTAAATATTATCAAAAGATTAGAAGCTATGAAAGATCAGATTCTCTTATGATATTGAAAATTCAAAGAGTTCCTAAAATGTCTATTTAAAATAATTAAATTGGAACTGTAGATAAATCAGAGCCTTATGTATTTGGATCAAATCTATGTGGCAAATTATAATGACATAATGTTCGATGAGAACAATTCATAACTTTTTAATGCATATTACTTTAGTCATGATTTAAGTAAGATTACAATGAGGCTAAGTTTTTTTTACATACCCTCATAAGTTGATTTTAAATTTTATTCTCAGAGTGATTTCCTGTGTTAAGCAGCTCATGTAAAAATTTATTATTCTTGTGTTTAACTTGTGTATATCAGTGAAAGTGTATTTAACCTACAATATATATCCATTTATATTAAAATCATTCGTGCGTTGAGTTATTTATTTGTTTATTCTCTGAGAAAACCATCACAATTCAAACATTATAATTTAAAGTAAAAAAGATATTATTTGGATCATTCTTTCATTAGAAGTTGAAACAAAACTTAGATATAGAATTAAATTGCAGCTCAAGTACAATTAAATGGCAGTTTAACATGTGGTTACAAAATAAATCTAGTTTTAATGTGTTAATTAAATATCAGATAATGCACATTTAAATACTATTAATTCATAAATACATTCCAGTCATTGATTGTCAGTTCTTCAATATACAATGGACTAAAAAAAATTACCATCCACATAACATTTTAAATTTAGTATAATTTTATTTTAAGAGTGAGGTACATTTATGGATTTTTATTGGTAGAAACAGATTCAGATATACAGAGTACATATCTAGAGAACACTTTTCATTATACTAAGATGTCTAAAATCTTTTTTAGTTATTTAAGTTTTGCTTATCTAAATTGAATGCTTCCAATGTTCTGTGACTGGTGAACTTTCCTTGGATCATCCTGCTCATCACTGGTCGAGGTTGTCCCCTGACATGGCCTCTCAACCCTCTGGGGAAGAGAGGCCATGACCAGAAGAAGAGCAACAGAACAAAGAAGTGAGTAGTAACACAGACTCGCTAGTGAGAAGCTGTAGAGAGAAGTAGCAAAAGAAAGGTCTTAGCAAAGAGAGAAGAGAAGTTCTTAGTGGCCTCACCATTGACTTTCGGTGGAAGGAAGGATGAGACCAGGATAGAAGCCTGACTGTGATGTTTGCTTATGGCTATCAGGACCAATTGCCTAGAGGCACTGGTTCATTGACAGACTTACAGGAGGCACTGACACTGCGGTTGGATGCTTAGTGGCATTGTGATACTCCAAAAGCCCCTAAACACATAATAAAAGTTACCAAACTTACACTGTTTTAGGTGCTTCACATACGTATTGGCTGGGTCCTGCTAGGTTAAATGCACAAGTTATGTTGGCTAGAGACCAAACCCATCACATTTCTTATAAACAATTTACAAACATTTAATTTCTTACAATTAAAAAAATTATAATTTTGTGCAAAATTTTCAGTGTCCAATTTTTTTCTGGATTACATAAATTGTTAGTTGCGATGGTCAAATAAACACCAAAACACGAATTAAATTGAACAAATAAAGATACTTTATATCTGATGTAAAATACAAAGGTTTTCGCACAGGAATAAAATAGTAATAATAATAACGCAGTAATCTAATGAGGGGCATATGCAACGTGTAAAAATTAAAACGATAACAACTTTACTCTCGCAAGCTAGATTCTTGGCTTAAATAATCTCTATGCAACCCACAACAAAGTATTAATCCTTATTTGGCAATCAACTAATAATATGCCTCACTTAAATATCTTGGTAGGCTCTTAAGTGTTAGTTAACTGTGGTTAACAGAAATTATACAACTAATTATTAGTCATTGGAAACAAAATTCAATTTTGTTTGTGATTTTTTTGCTGTTTTGCATTACATTTTTTTAAAAGATGCTGTTAATAACCTGTTGAAACATTGTAGTATTGATTAAAATAATTTTCCCATACATTAAGCATCATCAACCACTATACATTACCAGAACATGACATTGTCACCTCTGCATTTCACTGTTCACTTAAAGCAATTTAATTTGTACTCAACCTTGGGCATTATCCAAACTTTAAATATACATCAAAGCTAAATAAGTTGAATTTAATTTTGAATGACCAGATAACATGTCTCCAGAATATTTCATCCGTATTTACATATTTCTGATCCAGGATGATTTAGTTAGAGCTTTCTACTTGATGCATAACTTATCAAATCAAGTTATGGTGTTCTGATCATTTGTGGTATCATACTAACGTGTAATGCCTGATTCACTTTGCCTGATTCACTTTCTCTGATTGGACCAGCTGATTTTTTCGAGTTTTTTTTTTACCTTATTTAACAGTGATACTTTCATCATTGATTATTGATTTTCTTTTGTGTCCTCTACCATCTTTATTTGCAGGGTCTTTCAGAGGGAAGCAAGAAAAGAGAGCAGCTGCCTTGGGCCTCATTGTGCTCTGAAGGACTTTTTATTACTTACAAAAGGGCCTCAGAAATATCATTTGCTCTATATCTTTCTGTTAATCATACGGTATTGCTTCTAAAATATTTTTTACTTTAGAATTTAGTTAATACGTAAACATTATTTTAGCCTTAAACTTAGTAAAAGTTGGACAGAACTTTGGTTTTAGGATTACCACTCAAACCATAGTTAAACTTTTATTTGCTCGAAACTACTTTAACTGCTGCTTTCCTGACAACAGAAAAATTGTCATCAGGACTGGACCGGTCCTTAGAATTTATGGTACAATTATCATTGGGTCGATTTGACCATGTACTAATTCTTGTAAAACATTTATTTTTTTAAACCAACAATTTAATTGGGCCAGTCAAAGTCTGAAATAATTGGACTGCATGAAGAGTCACAGCCTGGCCCTAAGAATTATTGGTTGTGATTTTCTTGAGTTGGTACTATACATTTGCAAAACAGCTGGTCATTGAGTATTTTGTGTAAGATTTACACAAATACAGTACACATTAAAGTAAATACTAACTCAAATTATTTATAAAAATAAGTAAATTGAAATTCTTTAGTTTAACTTTATACAATTGTTTTACAAACAACTTTTACTTGTCATGTTGTTTCAGATTACATCCATTAGCTCCTATTACAGTACAGAAGCACATCCGTGGAAATGATGAGTTGTTGAACAACTTTTTTCATTTACCACATTTTGAGCATATCGAATTTCAACTTGTTGAAACGTTGATTAAAGTTGTGGGTTGTGTCTTTCAATCAAGGTAGAGTTCAATTTAGCTGTAAATTTAGTAAACACATTTCAATTATTTTTATTGAGTTTAATTGACAGTCACTTGATTCATTGATTAATTCGAAATTTAATGACTTAATTTTCGGTTCAGATGACATTACTTTAAATGTTATTTTTAGCTACTGAAGTTGAACAAGTTGGGTGCAGTTTGATCGTTATACAACCAGAAAACGTGCACTGCAAGGACGAATTTGTGGTTGCTCTTCTTTTTTTCTTTATTTGGGGTTTATGATGCAATTCCAATGGAAATATTGTAGATGGATATATAAAAAGAGATGTATCCTGTCAAGTGGTACGTGCTTCCGCTTTGTACTGGAGAAGAATGTATTAAAAACGAGATATACGTGAGTTTGTTTGTTGCCATGGATACAGGAAAAGTTGCTATGGAATTCCTGCCATTGTTGGAGACTGGTTGAAATTCTTAGGCTTTAATTTGATTTATTCGACATGAATTGGATGGCTTTCTGTATCCGTGATTAGATCCTGAAATGGTAGCTCATTTGGTCTCATTAAATGCATTTCTAGAAACTTATTAACTAAGTCTGATGATTACTGTGATTACCTCGATGAGTTTAGTTAGGTCCTTTAACTATTTCATAAGAAATGTATTGGTCATTAGCTATTAAAGTTAATTAGAAGTTAGTATTATTAGTTCATAACTACTGTAATGCAGAAGTTTAGTACATTAAACTAATTTACTTGAACAGTATTGAATTTTGCAAGTAATAAATTATAGTTATATGGCTTTTGTTCAGTTTCATTGCAATGAAATTGTGAAATGGGAAATAGTGTTCCTATTAGAACCATTATATGTAATTTGTAACTTTATTTTGAAAGAATCATTTCTTCAAAGAGGAAGTAAGTGGACCTTGAAAGGAATGTGACTTGATTTTGAATGTTCTCTTGAAAGTGTTTTGCAGCTTTACAAAAAATTTTAGAGAAAATTACTGGTAACAGTTGTTGATAATTTAGCAATTTGAAGATGCTGTTTGCTGTTTTTTTACATCTTCAAACTTATAATTTTCGGTTTCAATATCAAATTTCTTAAAGAAAATATCTTGACAACAATAATTTAAATTTTCTGAAACAATGGTTCTAATATAAAACCATACATGCAATTATTTTAAGTGGAAATAATATACCAAAATATGAAACTTGTTTTCAAAACAATAACAAGACCTAAATAAAAAACAAATCTTTCTTTTCTTTTTATTTGTATGCAAATGAGCCATAAAAATGACAGAAACTATAAATTTATGCAAAACTCGACCACAATTCATCTCCAATTCAGTTATAAATATTTATATTTATATTATAAGCAAAATATAAAGACAAAAAGATAAAACTATAAAAACAGTCACAAATTCTTTACTGCAAAAAATACAGTAGATAAATATGAGAAACGTGTTCCATGTTTCTCACACCCCATTGTTGAGGTCATTGAAGCATAGCTGGAACTTGAAACTTCAACCCTTACTGATGCAGTTGCACTTGTCCATTGCATCTTCACTTGCTTCATCGGTTCAGTGTTCTTTATTCCATTTCTAAGACTACGAAATGTACTGAAATAAGCTTAGTTTCTTCATGTAATATATATGAATGCCCATGTAATACTCACCTGCTGTGCACCAATTTCTTTGGAGCACTTTATTTTGATATTTCCATTTTATAAAATTCATTTTGAATTTTTACGTTGCGCAGTTGTTTGGTTTTTGTCAATTCATCCAGTTTTTACTGTACCAATAAGTAGAAGTAATAAAATATTTGCACATTTTTGTATATCACAGCTGCATTCAAAATCTGTTATTAATGTGACTGTAATTGCATTTAAAGAACTGTAAACCAAATAAAGCAAAAGTCAACTTAAATATGATCTTAATGATCTACTTATACTTTATACGTGTGACACTTGAACTAGTACATCAAATTTAACGTTTGCTACTTTTAAATTGAGCAATCCAATTAAGTTTTAATTAAATTATATTATTTTCTAGAAGAGCAAATTGATTAATTAATATTCTTCTCCAGATTTTCTTCAATCTGTTTGAAAACACTTGATTATCGTGATAAGAATTGCTGAAAAACAAATATATGATACTTTCAGTGACTTACACAATATAAAAATGATGAATAATTACCAGCTGCTGTTTTAATTTGTAAGTGAAGCCGTTTAATATCACAATTTATTACATTTCATACTGGTGATAACTTTATCCATTTATTATATTCTAAAAATAATCTTTATTTATAGGAATTAAAGTATGTATATTGCCAAAAGGATTAGATTTTGTCACTAGTTTGCACTACTTTAATAATTTTTAATGTGTTGATTTTAAATAGGTAAAATGATATTTTTAACATGAGAACAATGTTGTTTTTTTTAAATATTAATGTTGACTTTAAAGTACTATTGTTTTTTTGCAAGAATAATTGATTTGTGTGAATAATGTTGACTTATAACAACAAATATTATATTGACTTTTTAATAGTGCATGCACATCAAATTTTCTTAAGAATCTGCAATAAGTGATGCATTTTTGATAGCAAAATATGGATTTATTTACTTAGCAAACTTGTAGGTGAAGATGGCAACCTGATTTAATTAATTAGGATTAGAGCATAATGAAATAAGCAAGTGATAATAATGTTAGGCGTGTCAATGCAATCTAATTTGGGTTGAGGTTCGTGGTGAGTGGTCAGAAGCTAATGCAAGCAATAGATTTTAAATGATATTTTATTAAGTTTAAATTAAATCCAACATTTTCATAAGCTTCTTTGAATTCTAAATTTAGAAGATTTTCAATTCTTATTTTATTAAAGGTGGATGTGAAAAGATTGAAATTCGATCAATATTGAATCAACGTTTGGCCTTTATTGATAAAGGAAGAAAAGTCCACTTATTTGTTAAAGCGTGTTTATTAGAAAGTTATTTTCTGCTATTTCTTCAAGCTTAATAACATCCTAACAAATTTATTTTTTGTAATCTTTTATTCTTTTCTTGATCTTGATCTTGATTGAGATAGAATTACGGGTTAAATTGGTATGTACATATTGTGTTACTTTCATCGGAAATCGTTGTAGGAAATAATTACTTTGAAAAGAAATTGCTATTGTTTCAAATGGAAATTCGTTATTCCGATATTTATATAATAAATCTGCATTGTGTGTTTTCTGCACCGCTTTCTGACGTGTCGAATAAATTTGACATATCGATCGCTTCTGATGCTTCCACTTTGAGCTTTGCTCATTTGATGAAAAGTAAATAGTAAACCGTAGTTTCTCTTTTTACTTTTAAATATTTAAAAAAATAGCTTATCCATTAAAATAAAATGAATTTTTTCCAATTCTTGATTTGAATGCACAAAATTGAAATGGAATGAAATTAAATAGAAATATAAAAAATTTATGAAGAGAGGAAAAACATAAAAGTTATATATGTTTGAATTCTTTTCTTTTTGCTTTTACATCTAAACCATAAATATAAATTACTAAAAAATCAGTTAAGTAATTTTTACTTTTTATATTTTTTTAAAATAAATTGTTTTATTGTTTCATTACATTCCTATGAGAAATAACTTGTGCTTTGCAGCAAACCTCAGGGGTAGCTAAAAAAGCTTTTTTAAATATTTGAAATAATTTTAGTTTTTTCTTTAGAAAAGATGCAAGAAAAAGAGCTATTATATTATGAATTCTATAAATATTTTTTTTAAAAAAAATTTTCTACTACTTTTTTTTTTAAATTACTAGTGCTAAACATTATTCTCCTCTCTAAAAATTTTACATTCCATCCAAAATTCCCCCTTGGAGGCTTTAGACGCCAAAGTGGCGCCACTACTTAACACATAATTCATTTTTACTTGAATTACAACCAACCACATGCTTCATTTTGCTACCATTCTCAGTTTCTGATCAAAATGGGGCCGCATTAAAATCATAATTTAATGTTAAATTCAACACCAATAATAATTAAATAACAAATAAATTTTAAATTTTAAATACATTAACTTTGGCTAAGCAAAGTTTAAAGCTGACGTCAATGCTTTTAAGTTAGCAGAATTAATCAAAAAAATTTGTCACTGAAAATAAATATTGTAAGACTTACTAAATTCTATATAATGTACCACAGGTAGGGTTTGGGAAAACTCGACCTTTCTGGACTCGGTGAGTCCGGGGCCGAGTCTTGGTTTATTTTCCGAGTCCGGGGCCGGGTCCGAGTCCAAAATATAATATTTTGTTTATCTGCAAT
>JAQFZN010001657.1:0-14611 GCA_034687075.1 Geophilus carpophagus
CATGGCTGGAATGACGACATAACCTTATGCATTGTGAAAAAAAAAATTGAGAGATTGACTTGGCAATAGAGACATTTAATAAACAAATTAGATGTGCTGAAACTGCTACTAAACCATGAAGTAAAATGTGTTCTAGGGAACCAGGAAAACAAAGTGAAAAGCCACTGCCCAATATTCCAGACTGTGATACTTGGCTTGCCAATAAGTAAATTTTTTCTACTAACTGTAAAATAAAAAATCAAAATTTAAATTTCTAATGTAGTACTTAATCTTTATAATTACTGTAATTTTTAAATTTTTATTGTTAATTTTTGTGAATAATTTTTATTTATAATTCTTAAAATATGTATAATTAATTTTTAACTAATTACATTAATCAATATAACTTCAAATATAAATAACCAAATATTTTTTTAATCATAATTATTTTTAAAATGACTAATGTACATTTTCTCTTCATGTTTATTTTTAATATGTATATTTTTAGCATGAATCTTATAATTTTTTTCATAATCATCTCTCATATTTATATAATAGCATAATTGTTTGTAATCAATATCAATAGCAATAAATGTAATATCATTTCCATTAACAAACAATGTCTTTACATTCATATAGTCATTTTGATATTAATAGTAAATATTTTAAAAATAATTTATATACAAGTTGTAAATTTGTTTAGAAACAATTTAATTATAATTATTTACTAGTTTGTAAATAAAAAATAAAGCTTACTTTAAAATTGATGGAAATTGATAGTAAATATTTTGTAGAAAGTTTGTCTCTCTTTCCAATTTGTAATACATTGTAGAATAATTAAATTACAATTGTTTGTAAATTTGATTTACAATGTTGGAAATACCATATACCAATTAATGTACTTCTCTTTTCATTTCTAGTGTATGTCACGACAACACAGGAGATTTCTATGCCTGGAACACCAAACAGTTTGCAAAAAATTGCTATTGGTGGCCAGGCATGAAAACTGACATTAAACTTTATTGCAAAGGTTGTAGTATTTGCCAGGCCTACAACTCGTACAATGGACCACCACAATGTTTGATGATTGAATGATGATCGTGGAATCAGTATCTCTGTTGACCATATTGGCCCATTAATCGAGCATGCTGGATTAGTATACATCCTTTTTTTCATCAACCACCCTACACGATTTGTCATAGCCATACCTGTACTGACGACAGTATATGATATTTTATAGATGTTAACACAATGAGATCATCTGGAATACAGTGCTCCATTTGATCTCATATCCGATCAATATCCAACTTTATAGAAGTTCGATCCCAGATGGATTGGTCTCTACGAAATCACCAAGAGATTGGATCAAAATTACTTTTGAATGATTTTTGTTCATGCAACAGGACGTGTCCATGACACCAAGAAGGCACACGTGAGTCAATTGAAAAAGTATCACGAGCCACCGAACGAAGCGGACAAGAAGGAAAGAGACGAGCCTTTTTTTTTTAATGCCACATTTACTTTCGCTACACTAAATCGTGTTATTCCTAACACAGAACTCTGAATTTGAAATAATTATCAATATAATTTTAACAACCAATTCAAAATAAATTTATCATTTATTTACCTTAACAACCACTTTAGGGAGTTCTTTTTTAAAGATTCTAAATAACAAGTGAGTGTGGTATTTGTACTCTTGTAACTTGGCAGAATTTGAAGAAAAGATCTTTGTAGAATGTCAACTTGATTTAGTTTTAAACCTAAATTTGGTTTCGAACTGGTGCTAATTGAGTATTTAATTGTTTCAGGATTTACTTCCAGCTGAAACACAGTATTTTTAAACTTTTTAACTATTTTTACATTTGTAAAAAAATAATTATTATTACAAATAAGATTAAATATAATCTAGCAAAGCAAGTCATTTTGTTTGTCCTTGAGAATCTGTATCATCAGAGACATCCTCTCCATCATATTGGTGAAACTCAGAATTTTCTTGGATATCTTCATCCCAGGGATGAATAATAAAATCCTTTTATATGTATAAAATCAAGCAGGCCACAACCAATTCACATGCAAATTGGTGACCATGAGTTCTGTTAACTATCATACATAAGTTTCTAACACTTGCAAAACAGGCTTTCAAAATTCCATTTACATGTTCAATAACCATACCCAGCTAACATGTTATACTGGGCTAATATTGGGCCAATATTGGTTATCATGGTTATTGAATGACCAATATATGTATATTTAACCAATATCTAGCCAATATTGGCAAAGCAATATATGCCCAATATTTTGATGCCAATATGCAGCCAATATTGGCATAACAATATATACCCAATATTGTACTGCCAATATCTAACCAATATTGGCAAGCCAATATTTACCCAATATAAACTATTATTTGTTAATTTTCAAATATTTGAATATTGGTACAGTATTGCATGCCCATATTGTACCAATATTTATTTTATATTTGGCCAATATTGCGCCAATATAAAATGTTAGCTGGGTATGCCGTTTTAAAATGTGATGTTCTTGATTGAAACCTCTGATGTTTCTGAATGGTATAATTAGGATACTGGTTAAGGTGTATGCAGCATCACCTATTATAAATTGTTCTCCATCAAAGAAATGATCTGGATTTTTGGTCATTGATGTTAGCCCATATACTTTTGAGTCATGAACCTTTCCTAAAAACAAAAAGGATTGAGGATAAAATGTATTAAATATTCATTTTTAAAAATAAATAAATACTACCAGGTTGGCCTATGTGGTATGCCCTAATCCTTTTTAATGAGTCACTTATTAAATTAAAAGACTATTCAAGTAAAATCCTTTTCTGTTGTAATATGATATTGGATCATCTGTGGGAGCAGCTTCAAGCACAATGTGTGTCCCGTCTACAAAACCAATGCATTGTGAAATTAATTTTGTAGTTATGTAATTTTCTATTTTTTTTCTTTGATGAGATGCATTTATACTGATTTTAAACACTAAACTAAAATTCAGATGAAATTCTCTGTATAAAAAAATAAAATACAGTAAATAAATAAAATAAAATGCGTGATGGGATAATAGATCTCAACTTCTAATTTTGCCACAAAGCTTGATAATTCAATTGTTGGGACTTGGCTCTTCCCACTTTTGTCCATCATTATAGCAAACAAATGAAAAATAGTTTACTCTTTTGTTTGTCCAATGACAATTAGTTCTCTCTTTTAACCTCTCTATTTTCCTATAAATAGAGAAGAGAAAGCTTGCTAAATTGCTGCTTAGCCACTTTACTTGCCCAACTAAACTCTTGTCAATTCAGTCTCTGATCTTTTGCCAAAACAAACCATGTAAGTTCAATTAGAAAAAAAAGCCGCCTGCTTGTACACCCAGTTCTGATCCGAAATCAAAGTCGCACTGCTTGTAAACTCAATACAAATTAGGTATATTGGTTGCAACACCTGGATAAAGAAGCTTGTATCAGCATGTGTTAATACTCATCTGTAGTATTAGGTGACCTTAAAGACTGTGTCCAAAGTTTGGCACAAACCTCATTTTTCTGTTTGTTTGTCTATTTCTATCCTTTCCAATCATCCATCTCACTTCCTAAATATTGTCTTTCTTCTGTCTTATTTATGTTGTGATTTGTATTTTGTGTTACGATTTAGGACTCAACCCAGATCGAACCAAAGAATTCGTAAAAGTAGACAAGTCCCCCTAGACACCGCTACTTTTATCCTGATTTAGACACCGTTACCTGACTGCATAATCTCCCAATTGCGACCTACTCCAATATTCACTACCTTCATTCTTTTATTATTTCATGCTGTATCGTGAGTTTTCCTATTTTATGTTATCTCTAGATTAGTTAGATTAAGCAGTATGTTAACCAGCAATTATTTTATTTATCTTAAGATCAGTATTTAGCCAAGCTAGCTAATTTATTGTTATTTTATACTTAGTATTTAGTGAAAACCGTTAATTTAACTGTTATTAATCTTTAATGACTATCTAGTCATCCGTAAATTATTTCTTAATTATATCAGGATTATTTTATACTTAATATATTCCTTTATAATTTGTAGTTAAACAATTAACTTAGTTTTATAACTCTTTTTGTAACAATTTTATTATTTAATTATTATATAACTTGTAACATTTAAACTTTTATTATTGTTTAACATATTTGGATTGTAATTCCTAAGTATCATTTGATTGAACTCATTTTTATTAGATCATTTCATTATTGTAGCGAGTAATGTTTTCTATTATTAGCAATTAGAATAAATGTTCATTGTTTTGATAGCTCTAGTTTATTATTTAGTTTATTAGGTCAACACTTTAGATTTGCCCAACTGTCACAAATGGGGCCCAGCTGGGATTGGAACTTAGAAATTTTAAAAGTGTTGAACTTAAACAGTTAGAAAAAGTCAGGAAATGTTAAGAAATAAAAATAGGAAATGAGAAGGAAAAATTTACTTAGTTTTCCCATGCGAGAAAATAATAATTAATAAAACTTTATTTCAGCTCTTTTCTCAGAATAAAGACTTCAAGTTAATTTTTCTAACAAGAAATATTCCCAAGAATTACCTTTGATATTTTCTTAATTGAGAAACACAACAAAAGAAGACAGAAAAATTAAGAAGAAAGAAAAATCATCAAAAATCATGAAAGGAAAACTATAAAAGAGAAGAAAGTAAATCCCAGAATTATTTTAAACCAGTCTTATAACAAGAATTATTCGCAACCAGTCTAATGACAAGCCTTATTTTCCAAACTGTCCACTGTCTTTTATTTATTCTCAAACAGTCTTTCAACTAGAATTATTTTCAAAACAGTTCGCTGACTAGAATCATTTTCAAAACAGTTCGCTGACTAGAATCATTTTAAAGAAACAAGTATACTGACAATGTCAATTAATTTTTCACAAAATTAGATTAAACAAATTACTTTTCTTAGATTTGTCTTAAGTAATTTTACATCTTCTAGATGTGAAGATGTGAAAGGATGATTTTAAATTTAAATTTAACACAGTTGCAAAAATATAGTACGTGTCATTACTGAATGAAGTTAAAAAGTAAGCAACTATATGTTGTGATTTTAGAATCCTTTCTCCCTCAATAATAGTCCTCTTTAAGTCACCCACGTGGTCCATTATAGTAGAAAGTAAGAGTTCAACTGTAAAAAAAATTAAAAAAATTAGTTAAAATAGGCACTAAATATTTTACTTTTTAAGGGATAAATGGAAAATGCTTAAAAGTAATATTAATTGACAGTTATCAATTCAGGCTTACAAAATAATATTTAAAAAAAATTAATAAATCAAGTCAACTGATGACTGTTAACAGTCATCACTTCAGGCTTACAGAATATTATATTAAAAAAATTAATAAATCATGTGAATTAATAACTTTTTTATATTTTATGTATAACTTTATTATATTAATAACTTATAAATAATAATATACTTACCACTAACAATTTTTATTGCTTCTGACATGTTGAGACAAAGTAGGATTGTTCTGTAGAATAGCTATGTACATGTGTTTATACTATCCTCACTAGTGCCGCCATTGCTCAGTTTTAAAAAGTTCCACCAAGGGGCAACTCTTTAAATTCTCACTGCAAATAGCTTCTGCACAATCTTCAAGAATAAATTTTGATTTATAATCTCAATCGAAATTAAGAAATGCAAAAACAAACTCAAAGTCGGCAGTTTTTCTGATTTACACACTGCTACACAAACAGGATGAAAACCACGATTGGCATCTGAACATCCTGCCATATCAACTTGCAAAGTTGGACATTTCAATCGTATTTCAAACAAACGATTCGTTGTCTAACAAAATCGAAAATGACTTTCCTCATCGTTGTCTGCAATATGAAAATCTTTATGAATAACAAACGATTCATCAAAATCAACAAGAATGTTGGAATTTGTATTAATGGCATTTTCCAGTTCACCGAATGAAACGACTGGCAGACCAAATTCAGTAGAACAAACTTTTGTCAGAAACTTATCCAACTGTTTACCGCTTTGTTCTTGTAATCTAAATTCCGATATCTTTTGTAAAATTAATTTTGGCTTCTTAACACCGTTTGAAATAAGCTTGACAATCTTTTGTTTCCCCTGATCAGGAATTCCAGATGCTTTTTTTACTTGGGTATTTTAATCGTGTGTGATTTTCTCCTGAACAATACATATCAAATGTTTAATGTGTCGGCACAGTAAAGAAGATATTGTTTTGCTGCACACTGTTTCGATAGTTTATAACAATAAAAAACTTTTCGACCTTCAGTTGAGAAATTCTGGCGCCAAATAACAAATTCTCCATATACAACAGAAACTGCTTCATCATGCCAGTCATTGGCAAAAGAGGAAGTTTTAGTCCAATGGACAGTCGTTGTTCTTTCATTTAAGGGTTGTTGTGGCTGTGTTCGTCGTCAGTCACCGGAGTCGGAAGAGATGTTTAGTACAGGTGTTGTCTGTGTTGCCATTTTCTCTGTATAATGTTTATTCTCACAGTGACACTAGTTTGACTTTAGATAAAAAAGTAAAAAATGGGGATGACTTTAGTGAACTTGGGGACGAATAAGTGAGAAGTAGAATATACATAGTTGGGGATAAATTGGGAAAATTGGGGGAAAAAAAAGAAAAATTGAGGGCGAAAAAATTATTTCTGTTTAAATATACATATGGCTTAAAAATTTTTTCTAGTTTTATTATGAAATCACAATTTAAACAATTTTTACATTTAAACAATTTTCACATTTATACAGTTTTCACATTTGAATGGTTTTTAATGCTGTTTTGGTAATTTTAACACATTTTTTATAAAACCATTTTCGACAAATCACACAATTTGTTGTTTAACATGTTCTACATTTTTTTTTGCAGTGTTTAGCATCACAGATTGTCCAATTATTTTTGTTTATTTCATTAATAAAATTGGTAATTTCTTTAAATTTTATATATTGAATAGAAAGTTCTTTGGCTTTAATTAAAGTTTGTAGTCCATCTAATGTACATGCAGCTTTATTAATTTCCATGTTTAGGCTTCTATCTAGATTAATACAAGTTTCATCCTTTTTTATAGAACATTAAAAATCCAATTTTGAGCATTTATACTATAGAAATTTTCTAAAATTTTATCTGGTAAATTTTAAATAATAGTAAAAACATAAAAACAAATAAAAACATCACAGTCATAACTGTTAGGCTGCTTTGATGCATCTGAGCAAATGCATAGTTACCATGTATTAATTTCAAATGGTACGTGAGCAATCACATATGCTGCAGCAACTAAAGTAAGTATTTGAATGCAGAGGATAATTTTTTGATAAACCATATAGTGAATCTAATATATATTGATAAATCCTTTAAGTAAATTGTTCCTAAGCACCATTGATCTCTAAAATCTCACAATAAGATTTAAATGTATAGTTGTTTTGCAATGGAATCAAGTTGTCTTGCAATAGAGCTGAGATGTGATGTGGTAAAACCAAGTCTGAATTGTTGTGCAAGGAAGCTGAGCAAACAATTTTAATAGATGAAGTGTGAGAATCAAAATTTAAGTTGTTGCGCAATGGAATGCCCAAGTCAACTTGTTTAAGTTATCACATAATTTTGCATTCAGAGCACAAATAACTTTGTAATTATAATCCTTTACTCTGGGACGTTTTCGACAAAATTTCCCTTCGCATTCTTTTGTTTGTTTTCTAAGCATAGATAAATTATATGTTGCAACATCTGGCTTATGAGTATTGGTTGCCATTTCTACTGCAAAAAAATGATAACACTTTCCATTGCTTGGGCAAGTACATTTCCATTTATTTTTACACTCGAAACTGAATATACAGCATTACTTGTTACATTTTTAACCAAATAGCATTGAAATTGTGCATAAATTGCAACAAAATTGCTATCAATTGCTAACTGAGCTTTTAATTTTTGCATTAATCTATAATTACAGTATCAGCTTTTTCTACTTTCAGATTAAAGGTTGTTTGTAGTCTAATATAGTTAATCATAGTATCAAGTGATCCAGAAAATGATACTTCTACAGTTAATGCTCCATGTTTTTGGAATTTAGGTTTTACCTAATAATTTTCTAACTCTACTTCAGCTGCAAGTTGAAATTCATGTAAATATGAACAAGCAATAATGTATCTATAGGTAATTCTTCCCAATTGACAAGCTGTTTTATATGGCAATTAAAACAATCTGATATATTGTTAGTGGCAATAATATTGGCAAAAGCAATATATTGTTGCGTGACAAATTTTGCCAAATGTTCAATATCAGTTTTTAAGTGTTTTTCTACATATGTATGAAATCATTTTGTCCAGAAATTACTTAAATGTACGTATTCCTCTTTGAAAAATTCTCTTATTGTGCAGTCAAGCAATTGTTCAATATCTTCTTATAACACCTTTATATCACTTTCATTACCACCATCTTTTTAACCAGAATTTTGCATCTTAAAGCAAGTGATTCTAACAAATTATTAAAGGAATTATTGGAAACGTTTCTTTTAAACAAGATGTGATACCTGGTTCACAGTCACATACAAAAGGTATGTTAGTTGTTTTAACCAAACAATTCTCTTAAAAATGCTTTCCAGAAATTTTTATGAGCTGACATAAACTTACTTTTGTGTAGCATGAACGCTATAGGGAAGAACAGGTCATTGACCATAAGCACATTTTTAATAAGCAAAATAGATATATAACAGTCACTTAAGTTAAATGTCATGCTGTAAGAAATAGTCTGTGGTAACGCAATATCTTTGTTGATATTTTTTTTTTGCATATAGTATTTTTCTGGAATTCACACACAACCACAATATCAGGAAATATTTCAACAGATTCAACACATGTCAACTGATTTGCTAGTTACAAAAGTCAAAAAATGGCATCATTGGATAAATGTTGTCGTTTATGTTCAGTTTTCAGAAATTTTTTTACTTGTTTTAAGTTACGAGATCTGTCTACAGATTCATGCTGATTATCAGCAGTGTTGTTAGCTTTCTTTGTGATAAATTTACTATACATAAATAATGACTTTGTGTCTTTTGTGTTAAATTGTGATTGAATATCCAAGAAAACTTTTCTTTGAGAAGGAACAAATGGTCAATCGCTTGTTTTACAATTGCCTTGTTTAGTAGGTACATGTAAATTATAATTACCTTCATATTCAATTAAAAAATAATTTCCATTATCTCGTAGGTTATAAGTAAATCTCTTAAAACCACTCAAGCAATCCCTTTCCATTTGGAAGAAAAACAAAATAAACATTTATCACAAACTTCATCTGAAGAAGAAAATGAAAGTTTATCAGAAATTTCATCAGAAAATATAAATGACAAATTATCTTTAGACAAATTATCTTTAGACAATTTAATTACTACTGAAATCAAAGAATGGAGTTTAAGATATGGAATTAGAGGTAATAAGCTAACTAATTTATTAGACAAGCTACGAAAATATGGATTTAATCTTACAAAAGATGATAGAACACTTTTAAAAATCCAAAGAAATGTAAACATTGAAAACTTTTATGGTGGAGAATTTTATTATTTTGGTTGTAAAAATCAATTACAACTTATGTTAAAAGATCAAAAAATCGTAATGTTCAATTACAATTTAATATAAATGGTTTTCCTTTTTTTAAAAATGATAATAAACAGTATGTGATGGATGGACCACCCACCGGGTTTCATCCCCCCAGAACAGTGTTCCTCTGGCCCCACCTCATTCAGAAATGGAGAGAGAATGTGGCTTGAGGAAGGACTGTCAAGAGTCAAGAGACAGAAGTTAGTTGAGAGTGGAAGAGAGACGTTGTAAGAGCTAAGCAAGACTCGGACCTAGCAAAGAGAGGCTGCACTGCAGCACCCAACAGAGACATCATGGGATAGGTACTTCCCAAGACTTTCTTCTTTTCGGGCTATCAAGGTCTTTACCAAAGGTAACAGTCATGGATAGACATGGAAAGACACCGACACCAAATAAAGGCCATTATATCATATATAACATCGTGTGGGATTCCTCCTTTCACCAAATGCATCGGCACAACCTCATCTGAGCTAATCTCTCAAGTTAGGCCAGGTGAGGCCAATCCAATCATAAGTTATGGTGCATTCTTAGAGGAACAGATAATGAACAAATCAGTTTTTCCAAAAGCAATATTCTGTAGAAAATCCAACCCAGAAAAACAACCATTTCTAGAAAAATTTATAACACAGTTAAAAGAACTAATAACAAAAGGTATTAATGAAAATAATGTGAACATAAATTTGTCATTAGGTCCACTAAAGCTTCTTCTTTTATTAATTTTGAAGCTAATGCAGACACAGTAAAGTAGGCTTTATTAACAACACCATTAAATGCATTATGCCACCCTTTTAAAGAATTAGTTGTTCTTGGTAAATTATCAAGAACTCGATGTGATATATGGATATATATTGCATGTGGAAATAAAGGTCGTCATCTATGGTTTCTTCTAGCAATGACCCCAATATATGTTGACTCAAAATAATCAACAACATGATCAAGTTCTTTTGGAAAATCTTGATCATGTGTGAGATCTATAAATCCACGTACAATATCATTAGTTGGTAAAAATGCAACTGCAGCTAAACTGCGAGCAGCAAGAGCAGATATTTAGCAGTTACTTGTATTAAATCAATTAATTTTATTTAGATTATTGATAATGAACCGAAAAGAAACGGTTTGTTGCAAAAAGTACATTTTCTCATGTCACCGATCACTAGTTTTGATCAACAAGAAAGCTCTAATTACCCTAAAATATTTTCAAACACAGCAACGAGATCAATTATTCTCCAGTTTTTATTCAATTTATTTCACAGGAATAAAAATAAAGTAGATTAAACGAAAATAAAACAAAACAAAAAAAACCACGATGGTGAAGAAGAGAAAGAGACGATTTTACAGAGCTGTCTTAGCAATGCCAAGTCTCAGCAAAACAATTCTTGGGATAAGAAAATGAAACTAAACTAAACTTTCAGGAACAAAGATTATTTCCGAAGGAGTGTGCAGACTGCACATCTGATAAGTAGCAACCAAATAATGCTGTTTTTATACAAATCCAGATATATTTTTCTCATTAATTTATCCAAGCCTCAGCCCATAACTATGCATCTTTAACAACCACATCATTTCTTAAAACTATTGGAAATGCCATAAATGTTTCAGTACTTAATAGTGAAACCAACTCAGAAAATCATGTTCAGTGTAATACTGGCCACTACATAGAAGAAAGTGCATATACTGGAAGTATTATGGAACACTCATATGAGAACTGTGGTGATTTTGAGAACTTCAATGACTCTGAGAACTTGGAATTTAATAATTCTGTTGAAGACAATTGTTCTCTTAATACAATTAGTGATAGTAGAAATAAGATTCTATTTTTATTTTCTTATTTTTAATTAAAACATTTTTTTATTAATATATCAGTTTTTAGAAAGTATGTCATCAAAAGTTTAGTAGACTTGCATCGTAAAGTAGATACTATAAATCAGATAATGAGGGAGAATATGTCAAATATGACATTTTACAAACTGGTAATCCAATTCCAAGTTTACCATTAACATCAAGGAATGCAGTTGAAAAGCTCAATGAAGAATTAAAGCAGAACAAATCCTTACATGACTGAATTATAATAATTTGATTAGATTGCAATTATTGCTACTGTTGGAGGTAAAAATGCAGAAGATGCTATTAGGCGAATGTTAAACAAACTAATGTCTGATGAAGTACAAGTGCAATACAGTGGTAAAGGCAGAAAGTTAAAGTTTAACTTTTCAAAACTTATTTTCAAGGAAATAATATTTAATAAGCTAATATTTGCTTTTTTATTGTTTAATTTTAGATGCAATTCAACAAAATAAAACATTCCGTACAACTGCAACAGAATGTTTAGTGGAGCAAAAAATTGCAGAGCGGCTAAAAAATGCAACTACTAGATTAAAACAATCCAGACCATTCAATTAAATGTAAGTAACAGTAAATATTTGAGAAATATTTCTTGTAAAGTTTTATTGATTTATTTTTTACATTTGTTTCAGTTGTTGGAAAGTTATTGGACCATTTGTGATATTTGTATTCAAATATAATATATATTTTCAATATAATGTGTTTTCTAAAAGAATAATAATAATATGAATTGTTTTCAAACATAATGTCTTCTAAAATAACATGTTATTCCCAAATATAATACGTGTGAGCCTTTCACAATAAGGATATTTAAAACTAAAACATAATGAACAGTGAGAAAAGAGATCTGATTCCTTGCATGAGTAAATATAAAGAAGGACAATCAGTGTTGTTGTGAAGTGAGTGCAGCTTGTGTGGATCACAACCTAGAAAGGACATCCCCAGCAGCACCAGTGTGTGGACCAGCTAGGAAATAACACTAGGAAGTGAAGTGCATTACATTGGTGGCAGCGGAAATTTGAGTTTGTCTCTGAAGTAGACATTCTGTAAATTATCATAATTTGCTTTTATTTTTATTCTTATTGTTATTATTATTATTTCTATTGTTATTATTGTTTCTGTTATTATTATTATTCCTACTATTATTATTATTATTCCTACTATTATTATTATTATTTCTACTATTATTATTATTATTATTCATTGTTATTTGTGCTATTATTGTATTTGAGTACAAATGGCTGAGATTAAGGCATTGTTAGAAAATATTCAAGCCACCCTGGCTGCTAAATTGCCAGGGTGAAATCAAAAAAATTCAGGGCAAAATTTGCCATCTTTAGTCGAACCTTTTTCAGGCAGTGATGGAGGAATATCAGTTCACAGATTTTTTCACTCTTGAGTTAATAGTCATCAACTTACTATGGATATTTTTAAAGCAAGTTGTATAATTGATTTTGATGGATTTTTCTGCAACAAGAAATTATTAGTCAAAGAACTAGGATATACTTTTGTATTTGATGATACTTATGGTAGCTATACATTTCAAGTTAAAAAAGTTTCAGAATTGGACCTTAAAGTTCAGACTTCAGTTAATTGGGTGATGCAAAACATTCACAGTATGAGATTTGAGGATTGCTTTTATGATTATCCACAATCAAGAGTGTGTGATGTCTTGAAATATTTGAGTAAAATGTGTCAAAAAAATTTGATTGTGAAATTATAGCCTACAAAGGTGGTCATATGGAAAAAGACATGTTAATAGCATGTGGAATTCCATCTCTCAATCTAGAAGATTTGAAGTGTCCTAGATTTCAAGAGTTGTATGATAGAAATGATTTTAATGTAATGTGTGACTTACATAATTACATCAAAACAGAAAAAATTGCACACTGTTTAAAAATGGAATGTTTCTATTTTAAAAAGTGGTATTTAAATCAAATTTTGTAAACTACATAAATTTTGCCAACTACATGTTCAAACTTGTCCTATTTGTTATATATTTCCGGTTATTAAATGTGTTTTTGGTTTTTTTGTTTGCTTTACAATTGTAACATTTACGTAACCCGCATTCATGATCATTCAATTTTTCTCTTAGTACGTCCTTCCAGCAACTAAAGCACTTACAAATCAACTTGCATATTGCTGCTTTATGAGCTTCAAAACACATTTTGGATTATTAAAGTACCTATGACAGATGTCACATTCAATTTTGACAATGTTAGGAATGCAAAATTGATAAACTAAACACCCCAACATTTATTCTGACAATAATGTTGTTTATTATTCAAAGGTTTGTAACATTTGAAACAATAGTAACCTTTATTAAATAAAGGGGCAGGGTTAAGCACTAAAGCGCAATGTGATTAATAAAAGAGAAGCATGATCTTCTTCTCTTTCTTTTGACCAACATAAATCAGGTCACACCATTTGATCTGGTTAGTAGAAAATGTGAGACTTGTGTGATGGCTAGACATAATTACGTCATATTTGTTATTATTGGGTTGTTCGGAAAGTAATTTCGTTTTTTCCCGACAGAGGATTTAATTGTATTTTTTTGCACCAAACTTCACACTTAATACGTATAATTATTATATGCTTTGAGAGCTCATATAGCAAGGCTTGTGTGTGAAAAATTCCAATTAATTCTACGCAGTAGTTTTTTGTTGGTGCCCTTTTAAATATGGAGAGTGATAAGCAGCATTTTCGACATATCTTACTGTTTTACTACAGAAAGGGTAAAAATGCTGTTCAAGCCAGAAAGAAATTGACCGATGTCTATGGAGAACGTGTGTTGACAGTACGCCAGTGCCAGAACTGGTTCGCTAAATTTCGATCCGGCCATTTTGATGTCGAAGATGCACCACGTTCGGGAAGGCCGGTTGAAGCTGATAAAGACGCGATAAAGGCATTAGTTGATGCGAACCGGCGAATAACAACACGTGAGATCGGATTGAGATTAGATTTATCAAATTCAACTGTTTATAACCACTTGAAAGGCCTGGGATTATCCTCGAAGCTCGATGTATGGGTTCCCCATGTTCTCACAGAGAGAAATCTGTGTCGCCGCATTGACGTCTGCGATTCACTTCTCAAACGTCACAAAAATGATCCGTTTTTGAAGCGCATCATCACTGGGGACGAAAAATGGGTTGTATACAACAACGTCAAACGCAAGAGG
>JAQFZN010001658.1:0-14608 GCA_034687075.1 Geophilus carpophagus
TGTAATCAATTGGCTTATTTTACCAATAAATTCTCAAAATTTCAAACAGTGCCAGCTTTATACGGCGCTGCAGCTATTAGCCTGAATCATCAGCACGATTGCATGAGGATTGAGCTCAAATCCCAACTCTTGGCAGTTATTTGTGAGAGAAATTTCCTCTTCGCAACTGATAGAAGTTGACCATTGTGCTGTAACTAAAGGTTTCTGTGGATTTCCGCAAATCAGAGTTACTTAGTTGATGATTATTGACAGACTCGGTTCATTGTGGACAAGCCCGAAAAGCTTTTCAATGAGACTGGGATAAACAGAAATAGAAAAAAGCTTTGTGCAAGTATGTGAGTTATTAGGATTTTTGCTAGACGCGTAAAATAAGAGATATTCTAAGTTTTTGATTGTTTTCGGACGATTTCCAGCAAAATTTTGATACATTCTTTTCTCAGCTATACCAGTTTTCATGAGATGTTTTCTCTATTTACAAGTCTCATTTTTTCGAATGGCACGGAATAGGATCTTGGGATAAGCATAAATGTCATAAATTTTCCTCTATTGTTGGTCGTTGGTTTCACCCGACCAAGAACAAAACATGCGATCCGAAATGAATCCAACTTATTAAAGTACAAACAAAACATTTTCTGTCGATAAACATTTACTAAATCCTATTATAACAACTTAATTACACAATCGAGCGAAAATAAATATCATTAATCTGTTAATTTCAAGTTGGACTTACAGAAGGCCAATATTAAAAAAAAAATTTAAAGCTCACGTGATAACTTATTTTCCACATCAACAACATGAGAAAAGGGGGCACAACAGTACTAACTAGTCAACTATAGTCCTATTAATTACTCAGTTATTCATATAAGGCTATGGTATATCATGACAACAGTAGATAAACTCTTGACTTCATTTTGTAACAAATGTAATCATTTACATTTACATAATGGCAACTGCAGCTTTATTCTATACTTGCATCCCCCTTCACTGCCCAGAGTTATGAGTCATGGACCAGGGACAAGACAGGTTTACTACTACAGGGAGATTTACTTAAGTTTATCATAAACTCAGCCCCTGTATTGGACAGCTCATAGTCTCTTGAGGAACAGAGGCACCATACTTGCAGGGCCTCTAAAGCATTGGATCTGATTCTACTATCAGTATCACCTGCATATAAGAACATTGTATTGGTTTACATGCATTGGGTTACATGCACGAACCTCACAACAAATGCCAAATCTCCAACAAAAATTATTTTTATGCACAAAATTGCAGTTGGAGTTCTTAGTTTGATTAGTTTTATTAAGCAAACTGTAAACGTCTATACATTCTCTAGCTAAAGAATTTAATATTCACTTCTTTTAAACTTATTTGTTTTTTACTTTTAATTATTAATGCTCTTAAATATTTCTTATTTTTATTTTTGAATTTCTTTTTAGATCATATTTAGTTTTATTTGAGAGAATAATTTAAAATAAAACATCCAGATAACATCTGTAAAAATTATTTTCATGTTTCATTGAGCCTAATTGTTTAAAAATAAAATCATTTAGACAATTTAGTAACTGATTGCAATATTTTTATTAAAAATTGCATTTTTTACAGATATAGTTTTATCTAATCCTTAAAAGATCTTAGAGTAAGTAGAAAAGTAAGTAAAGTATATTTTAAGTTTTTAAATGGCTGACTTTTCTGATGATAGTGATTTTGAAAATATTCCAAAAAAGATTAAATCAGAAGTAGAAAATTGTACCTCAGATAATGCAAAAACTAGTAAAGAGGTTTATACATCAAAAAGTTTTAAATGTAATTGTGGGAAAAAATATACCCATGAGCGAAGTCTAAAACATCATGAGAAAACATGCGGCAATGAATTTAAAAATTTAAAAAGACTATGCCCATTCCTTAATTGTAAACTTAAGTTTTACCATGAAATAGAATTGATAGATCAATTATTTGATAACCATAATATTGATGTTAAGAAAAGTTGTCATAAATTTACTTCAATGGTAGAATTTGAAACTTGGAAAGAAAACAAAGAGCGCTTAAACTATGTATATTTTAGTAAACAATCGGGCAGTATAAGTAGAAATAGTATTAAATACACTTATTATATTTTTCAACAAGATGGTTCATCTAAATTTCATTGTAAAACTTTAGAAAATAATAGAAAAACTACCAGAGTTACTGTAAAAGGTGTTAAATTAGATTTAAATTGTTCTGCTAGAATTTTAATTAAAGAAAATATATCTGGTAATATTTCTGTTACATATTTTTCTTCTCACAATCATGAACTAAAATTTGAAAATACAAAGCATCATCCAATTGCAAAAAGTACTTTAAATTTAATTAAACAAAATATAGCTGTGGGTATTCCTGTTAATCAAATTCAAAACCAATTACAAAATAATGCAGGTTTAAGAGATAACAGGGAGACACACAAGCTTAGCAAGGAAAATTTAATAACACTTCGCAACTTAAAAGAAATAGCACGAAGATTTAAAGGTAGTACTCGATTGCATAAAAATGATGCTACATCATTAATGATGCTAGTTCACAAATTACAGAAAGAAAAATATGGCCCTATTTTCATATACAAGCCACAGGGGGAAGAAACTCTCTAAGGTAGGAAGTAAATTAATAAATGAGTTGATAGGAAATGAAAAATTGTTTATGCTTGGCATTCAAATTAAAGAACAATTAAATATAATCAAAAGTTGTTCAACAAAAATTTTATGTATTGATTCAACTCACTCTACAAATAAATATGGATTTTATTTATTAAATCTTATTGTGCCTGATGAGTTTAAAATGAGTTATCCAGTTGCACACTTTATTTGCAATAGAGAAGATGAATCAGTTTTATGTTACATGTTTTTAGCATTAAGAGATCATACAGGAGATTTTATAATTTATACTGTTATGACAGATAATGATTCTGCTACATATAATACACTTATTAGAGTTTTTAAATCTGAACCAGTTCCTAAACATTTACTTTGTATTTGGCATATTTATCATGCATGGAATAAAAAATTAGTTCAGTACATTCATGATAAAGCTGTAAGAGATGAAACATACAAAATACTAAAAACAATTATATATGCTCAGTCTCAAACAGAATTTAATACACATGTTGAACAATTTTTTGATTGTAATGTAATTCCTCCAGTTTTTATTAATTACTTTAAAACATATTATTTAAATAGACCTTATCTATGGGCTTATTGTTATTGAAAATTTGAACATGCAAATTGTGATACAAATATGTATGTTGAAAGCTTCCACAATAAGCTAAAAACCTTTTACATGAACAGAAAATCTAATAAAAGATTTGATGATCTTGTCAATCACTTATAAGAAATTAAAAAAGACGACTACCTAAGAAGGGAACGAATGATTCAATGTAACTTAGGTACATCTGAAAATGGTTTTATGACTAAAAGTAGACATACAAAAGGTCTAGAAATATTAGATGAAGATATAGAAAATAAGAAATCAAATATTTGGATTGTTAAATCACAAAGTCAAACTGATAAATTTTATCAGGTTTCACTAAACAATGAAAGCTGTTCATGTGATATGTGCTTTGATAGATGTGTGGAAATGTCATGTATGGGATTATGTGGTCATTTATACGATTGTTCTTGTTTTGATATGTCATTAATATGCAAACATATTCATAAAGTTCATTCAAATCAGAATTAACTAAATGTAATAGAAGTGAGGTAAATGATTTTAATCTATATGAAAGTCATAGTGTTGAAAATAATATTGATTCAAATACCAATTTAGAAACAAGTGCAAATATTTTGGAGAATATTATCAAATTGCAAAAATGTTTAAAAAATAAAAATGTTCAAAATTTATTATTAAGCTATATTGATGGAACAGTTAAATCTTTGCTTCTTAAGTGTAATGCTGTAATGGGATCAGAAAAATTAATTACCACAAGTATGGAAGAGACTATCTTTTTTAAACCTAATGAGAAACTTCAAAAACAAAACCTGCCTAAACCAATGTTTCAAACTATTGAAGATAAAAAGAAAAAGTCTTCAAAAAGCAATAATAATTTACTAACAAATTTAACTATTCAAAATTTTAATTCTAATGTAGACAAAACATTGAATTCTGAGTGTGATATTTCTAACAATTCTGAAATAGTTTCTGCTTCAACTCCTTTAAGTAATACAAGTATAGTTAATACAAATATAAATTCACCTTGTACAAGCAGTAGCTTAAACTTAATTCCTGAAGCAATAAATAAATTATCTAGAACCAAATTGTCTACTAAAATTAATTATTTTACCTCATCATTAGATTATGTAAAGAATTTAAATAAATTATTATTAGAATTTAAAAATATTATATTAACTATGATACATTTGAAATCACTTGAACCAGAACTAGAGGAAATTGATTTAAAAATTTTAAAAAACATAATAATCAATTTAAGGTTGGTTGAATTTTTGATAGTATTATTGATCTATATCTACAAAAATTAAGTTTACACAAAAATAATATTTTAGTTTTAGATAGTGTAATATTAAAATTATTAAAAAATGGTAGATCTCACTCAAGACTTTGGAGTAATCTAGAATTACACTTAAAAGAACTTATAATTTTTCCATTCAGTAATAATAATCATTGGTTACTATACATTGCAAATATTCCAGAAAAACAATTAGTTTATCTTGATCCTTTAGGATCAACTACAGCTTGCAATGAAAATATTCAGTTAATCTTAAATTTAGTTAATGATAAAATAAAAGTTGATACCAATGATTGGAAAATAATAATGCCTGCTCACTCATTACAAACTGACAATATAAATGGTGGAGTTTTCATTTGTTGGTATGCTCATCAATTAATTAATAAAAAATCATTAACTGATGAAATAATTCCATCCAAGTTTCGAAAAATTATTTATAAAACATTAATTGGTTTTTGTGCATTAAAACAGGATAGTGAAACTATTAATATTTGTAGAAAAAGCCACAAATGAGGATGATATTGAGTGGGTTGCTTGTGATTTTTGTAATCAATGGTATCATTGCTCATGTCTAGGATTAAATATAAAAGATGTTGAGCTTAATGATTTTTTTTGCCCATTTAATTAATGACAATTAAAAATTTTATAATTAATAATTTTAATGTATAATTTATAAGTTTATAAATTAATACTTATTTTTGCTGTTTATTAGCCTGTATAAAAAACAGTGAAGCAGAGAAATAATGGATAATTTAAAAGCTTGTAAAGAACTTGATTCAACATTTCTGACTGTTTATTAGCCTACACAATAAAGTAGAATAAAGCAGAAAAATTTGTGAATCTTGCTCAAATTAGAGTATATAAATTTATTTTAGGTATTTAATTTATATAAAATTTTTTTCAGGTATTTAATCAATATATAATTTATTTTAGCTATTTAATTTATAATAATCTAGTTAAAAATATTACATTTTGAAGTATTATTAAAATGAGTGGTTATAGGTTGGTGAGTAAATGATTAATTCAGTTATTAATAAAGGTATACTGTAGCATAGTAATAATCAATACAGTATAAATGCATTAAAGATTTTATTAAATGAAAATGATACTTTACCATTACCTAATGTTAAATCACTAAATTATAAATAAATAAAGAAAAATTACTTATTTTTATTTTAAATTTCTTTATATTTATTTATATATACTGTATATATGTACATTTATAAAATTATATTTAACAAATAAGTTTGTTATTTAGAGTTTTCAATAACAGCTTTATGTAAAATTGGAATTACTTGGTTTATTCCCCAAGAACTCCAATGTACTAAATCAGTCTTGTTGTTATGCTTGTATTTTCTAAAAAAAAAATGAATTAAAATAAAAAATAAATTAGTATTTTATCCCTTAATAGATTATACATATAAGTATTTTATTTGTTTTAATTTTTTAAATTTTGGTTTTTTATAGTATTGTTCTTATGGAGGGAAATTTAAAAAGTCTTCAAGCTAGAGACAAATAGTAAATTGGAGGAGAAAATTAATAAACTATAAACAATCAAAATTTTAAAAATTTCAAAACTAATACATTATTTTAATGAAATTAAAATTTGGATTATATAATTTACCTTTCATAAAATTTGAAATTCATGTGTCTGTGGCTTTTTATAGCTAATTTGTATACATCAAGGATTTGTATAACACCTGTAAAATATGATTTAGTTTAATAAATTTTTTTTTAATAAAGTAGTAGGAATTTATATCTTACTATTAAATGAATTATTCCATAATTGAAGCCATTTGTTTTATTTTATTATTTGTATTATGTCTAAATTTTAAACATTGCAAAGGAAGCATTGTAATAACAATGACAGATTTTGCATTTGATCCTACTTCTTTTAAAAGTCTTTCCATTTTATCCTGGATGTCATCAATATCAAAGCTCTAAGTATAATTATATTATCTATATATATAAAAGGCTTAGATGCGTGTGTGTAACGCCACGTCATACTGGGTCATATGACCCTTTTAAGCCAATGATACCACACGCACCATTAGTTAAAAAATCCAATGAAAGTGAATTGATTTTTAGTTTTTAGTGAATTTAAACATTTCAACATAAAATCTATTTGATTAAATAATAAACTTTGAATAATAAACACAAAGGACAATATGCTTCATCAAATAAAAGCAAAATATGCATCCTCGAACACATAATCACATCACATTGCTGTGTATAAAGTGAATTAATTTAAGTGAATTTAAATACAATCTATTACATTAATTTATTAGATTGATTTATTACATTGATTTACCATATAAGATTTTGAATATAAGACATAAATAAACAGAAACGTAACAAAAACGCGTCATCGAACAACAAATAATCATAATATACGTCATTGAGAGTTAAAAATGTGTATTATTGGATTTGAAATATTAGGATAACTAATTAGGAAATAAAGGAAATAAACCTTAAAAAAATCAAACTAAATTAAATCAAAATAGAAATAGAAACAATTCAAAATAGAATAAAACAAATCAAAACAGAAACAGAAATAGAAATTCTAATTCAAAATAGAAAAAATAAGATTATACTACCTATAATCAGTTATCCATCACTTGAAGGTGCATGTATAAAAATAACCATTGGAAATAAATCATAAAACAAATTAATTCTCTTTTAAATTTTGGTAAAGCAATTTTTCTAATTTAAAAATAATATTTGAATATTTTATTATTATTATTATACCTCAATACAGGAAAATACTGCATATAAATGCATGTTTATCTCGCAGATGCTCTGCGGGAGTCAGCTAGTAATATTTAAATTGAATAAAAAAATTGTTTTACTTACATTTTTCATATCATTTGCACCAATTAATGGAATAATTTTTTTCCCATTTAAATTAGATTGTTTTGCAAGTTCTAGACATTGCAATATAGTTAGTCCTGAGTGAGCTAGTCTAGTTTTACCTTAAATAAAATTTTAATATAAATTCATTAAACAAAACTCATTTTGAAAGTATTTCAGTAAGTTATTATTGACTAGTAAAACTATTCAATAACTTAGGGTTTTAAATAAATAAAAAGTATTAATTTTATAAAATACATATGAGGTTTTTGTTTCATAATTTGTTGGTATAGCCTGACCATAAAACTATCACTTCGAAATTGTGTCAATATTGATTAAGTATAGACATCTTTGTGTATTCCTAAAAAATATAATAATAATTATATTATAGAAATATGATTTGGTGAGTGAAATCTTTCTTATAATATTACAGTAATCCTCTCTAGCTAAAAAAAATCATATGTATAATCATATCATGATCATTTATAGATAAACAAAATTTAAAGTTTACACAATTCTTTTGAAACCTTATAATGGGAGCACTTCATGCAAGTTACAAGAAATAACTGAATAGTTTTCATTAATAAGTTATATAATCTACAATAACAAAATGTGACTGCCATTTGGACTACTTGATATGTTTGGATCATACCAAGCAGTAAGAAGGGCGGACACGAATGAATTGGACTCAAGACACATTCTCTCGAGACATAGATGTTTATTGGTATAAGGTATTGTAGCCTTTCAGTCACCTTACCTCGCATGTCACATCACTGACAGAGTCAGCGCCATCCTGAGTCCAGTTGCCCATGGCTCACCACATGGTGATGAGTCATGATGAAGTAATACTAGAACCGTGGCACGCTGCCATGGAACTTACACCGATCAAGTGCCTAACGTTTGGTTACTGGGAAATCCCAAGTAACCACCCTCGATAGGCCATGAGGCTTGCACAGAGAGACTCATCCGTCTTAAGTGCTGCATAAGTTCGTTAAATGCTAGAGTATAGAACTGAGCTGTGCTCTGTCCTATATCCAACAAGGGACTGAGTGAGCCTTGGTAATGTGGCTCACAAAGTCACGTGATCGGGAGGCGGGGCCTCCTGACACATTTTACGAGTAGGGGGGTTAGGTCCCGTGACGACCTCGGGATGTATATCCAAAAGGCCGTCACAAAAATTGTTTGCAAACTTTATAAATTATTTTAACAATATCTATTATTACTGCTTTTTAAATTTTCAAAAATGAACAACACTTTAAAATCAGCTTACTCTTAGAAAAATCACGACAAATGTTTAATTGAACTGATAGATATATAAACAAAACTCAAAGTTACATACATTCGTATTATATAGCATCTTAGTTAGCAATATCAATATGCACAACAAGAAATGCTAGAAGAATACGAGAAATAAAAAATAATATATCCAATTACAGGACACTAAATTTACTTCCTGCACAAAGACAAATTTTTCCTATCATTTATTGCATAATTTGGATATTAACTGTTACCATTATGTTATCTGTGCGCTTATATCACTCCTATAATTGATTAATTTATTACACAAAGAAACCAGTAAAAGTTTATGCAGATGTTACAGAAGAAACCTTAATTGAAGAGCCTGCAATTAATTTAGCAACTCATATGACCAAAGAGTCTGTTGCTTACTATTATGAGTTTAAGAGAAAATCGCACAAAGGTACAGAAATGATAGATAATTTGACAAATTTCAATTAATTATAAATTGTAACTTTTATTTGGCATGTAAGAATTATACCAATTTTTTATTGGACAACAAAACAAAACTTGAAACAATATTGCTTAAAAATAGGGATTTTTGCAACACAAAAAAATATTGTGTAATTTATTTGGTAAAATTTTTGAAGGTTTTATTTTAGAAATGTATTAATCATCTTTTTTCATTAAATAAATTTCGTAAACTGTATTTATTTTTATTCTATAAAATTATATAAAATTAGTTTTAATGTACAAGAAAAGTTTTAAGTAGATAAGTTAGTGTAAAAAAATTTGGAGTAGGAAGCTTATTAAATTATTTAAAAAAACTCAATGATTGTTGTTACTACAGTAAATGGCGGTTGTTAAAGGCAGGCCATAAAATGGAATCAGCTAAAATTAAAATAACAGAAGATCAAAATTAAGAAGAATAATAGAAAGTTATAAAATTGATAAAACTAAAGAAATTAAAAATAATAAGAGGTTAATTTATTCCAAAATTGGAAAAAACTAAATTTTCCAATCAAAAATGGAAATTTTAGTTTTAAAAAATGAAATTTTTGATTTCAAAATAATTTAATTACACATTTTGCTTTCAAATCGAAATTAAAATTAAATTTTTTATTAATTTAAAGATTTGGATAAAACTAAAATACATCAGTACATTTCTTATGTCAAAGCCATCTAGAAATAATTAGTGAAAATAAAGTAAATATTCAAAAAATACCTTTTTTAAAGTAACACCTCGTAAACGTAAATTATTATCATCAAAAGTATTTGGATTATCGGATATGTATTAATGCATGTACGAATGGATTTTCAAGACACATTATGTGGTTAGAAGCAAGATCCACTAATAGTGATCCACATGTAATAGGAGGGTTTTATCTAAAAACCATAGAGCAATTACAAGGTTGTCCACGTTGTATTCGCTCCAATTTAGGAACAGAAAATGGGCATGCTGCAACAATACAAAAATTGATACTAACTTATTTTGATAAGTGCCTAAATTAATCTGTGGAATTCCACAGGTTTTTCTGCATAATTATGTAAGAATTATGTAAGATTTTTTTACGAAAAGTGTGAAATAAATGTTGACAGAATATTTTCTGCATAATTATTTAAGAATTATGTAAGATTTTTTTACGAAAAGTGTGCAATAAATGTTGACAGAATATTTTCTGTCCAAAATATTGTGGTAGGATATTTTATGCGTAATGTCTGCAGAATTATGAAAGTTATTTTTATGTGTTGTGTATATGTATTACAATTTTAAGCTCATGGATTCGTGTTGCAAATAGGCCAAAATTTTCCCAAATTCTTGATGCAAATTCAAAAGCATTTCTTTGGAAACATATTATTAAAATTGTGAGTTCAAATTCCAATCCAGTAAATTTTATTAAAAAGTATTTAAACTTATATTGCAAGACACAGGAGCAAGATTCGGTAAAACTTATCTTAGAATTAATATCTAATCTAAACGTTTATTCTAAAACAGCGTTTCCCAACCGCCGGTCTGCGGACCAGTACCAGTCCCTAGAAATTTTCTGCCGGTCCGCGGAAATGTTCACAGTCGGATTTAGATATTGTGGGGCTCTAAACAATTTTTTTTTTGGGAGTTTACCCCCTTAAAAAAAAGTTTAATTTTAACAAATCTAAAAAATACACTTGTAATTATAAATAAAGTTTTTTATTATTGCGTTACCAGTCCGCAATTTTTTTTTCTTATTTTCACCGGTCCACCAGAATGAAAAGGTTGGGAAACGCTGTTCTAAAATATCAAGTAACATTCATGTATCGTCTAAGTAATGTCTACTAACGTTACACCAATTCAAATTCTATACAGGGTGTCCCACCAAACACCTACCAGGTGAATTATTTTACAAACATGTGAATTTTAAGTTATTAATTTAAGTAAATAACATGTGAGGAATTCAATAAAACATGTTAAATTTATGTAACATTGTTGCATCATTGTTTTGCAACTTGTAACTTTTAAACCAACAATGCTACGCAAAAAATGTCAATTGCAAAATTGTAGAGCACCATTTGTTTAGTACATTGGTATACTAAAAATTTTTATTTTGTAGGACTTTTTTTCCTAAAATTTTAAAAAAACTAAAAAAAAATTATTTTTATTGCAAGTGATGATTTTTACTTTAAAGAATAATTTAAAAAAAGAATGAATAATAAAAAGGCACAAAAATCATCAAAGCCAATACTCCAATTTTTTTAAAAAGTTAATTCAAAACTTTAAAGCATTGTCTAGTAATTTGCAATTATTAAAAAAACATCTTTATTTGACAAATGAAAAATTAGCAAAGATGACTACTTACAATTCTCAACAATTAACTGAAATGGTTATTATCTATGGTGAGTGTGGCCGGAATGCTCGGGCAGCAGCCAGAGAATATCATATTCGTTTTCCTGGTGAACAACATCCTGGCCAACAACATCCTGGCCATACAACTATCCTGAATGCTGTAAGAAGTTTCCAGGAAACTGGAAGTGTATTGCAGAATAGAAGGATGCAAAAGGAAGTACCTATCGCAACAGAAGAAATGAAAATGTTTGTTATTGCATGTGTGTATCAAAATTCTCATACAAGCACTAGGGCTATTGCTGAAGATTGTGAACTAAGCAAATCAACTGTTTATCGTATTCTGATGAAAAACAAGCTCCATTCTTATCATTTCCACATTCATCAAGCACTTCAACCAGGTGATGAAATAGCCAGGATTGACTTTTGCAATTTATTACTTACAAAAGTTAATGAAACTTCAGGTTTTCTTTATCACACTAGGGAGTTTGTGCAGGACAATGTTAAGTGGCTTGATACACTAAAAAAGAAACGATATACTTCTATCGTTAGTGTTATCGTTTGGATTTATTTGTAATTTGTGCATGTTGCAATTTTAGTCTTAACACTATTAATTGTTCTCAACTAACAATACAAGGTCAAAAAAATTCACTTGGTTACAACCAGTTGAGTTTTTTTGTCTAATTAAAAAAAACCATTGTTACAGAATAGTGTTCCTATCTCTGATTGGCTACGCTATTTTTCATATTTAGCGTAACAAAGACTCAAAACGAAAACAATGTAGGCACAATAATAGCATTATCGAATATCGTTTTATTGTAACGAAGTGCTGCACAAACTCCCTATTCTGTGGAGTGATGAGTGTACTTTCTCAAGAGATGGCAAGATTAACATTCACAATAAACATTTTTGGGCTACAAACAATCCTTATTTTTTATGATCATCACATCATCGAAGTTCATTGGAAACTGAATGTTTGGTGTGGAATTTTTGGTAATAAACTTATTGGGTCTTTTTTTATTGATGGAACATTAACAGGTGTTAAGTACTTAAAACTTCTTCAGACAGAAGTACTGAATGAGTTAGAAAATTTGCCATTGGCAGTTTGCTAGAATGGTTTTTCAACAGGATGGAGCACCTCCTCATTATCAGCTTAATGTATGCAACTGGTTGAATGAATTATTTGTAGATTGTTGGATTGGTTGTGGTGGTCCAATTGCCTGGCCACCTCGTTCCCCAGATCTTACACCTTGTGACAGTTTTCTGTGGGGATATTTGGTTGACATCGTTTACAGCACTCCACCAAACACCAGAAATATCCTTCGAGACAGAATTATTACTCCACAGATCTTGGATAGTATTGTGTGTCATCAAATGAAGTGTCTGCAGGCTTGTATTGTTGCAGATGGTGACATTTTTTAGCATTGGCTTTAATGATTTTTGCACCTCATTATTTTTCCTTTTTTAAATTATTAATTGCAGTGAAAATCATCACATGCAATAACAGTCATTTTTTAAGTTTTTCAAATTTTTAGGAAAAAAGTCCTACAAACAAAAAAATTTGGGAGAGCCTAAATGCGGAAATAAGGGAAAAGTCGGAAGCCGCTGATTTGTCAGAATTTTCAGACTTTTCCCTTCAGGTTTTAGTGGTGCCTCGTATTATATTTGCGGCACTCTAACTTCTATACTGTTGACCGTGAATCTCAATTCACGGCCTGCGTGTCTACATGTCAGATGTGCAGTCCACTTTCAACTTGTTTAGTTCCCTTGTTAAATAAATATAAAAAGACAATAAAACTAAAACTAATCAACCTTTCATCTTATGTTTTTAATAATATTTGGATTTTAAAAAATGTTTGTTTATAACACTTTAAATTTGTAAAAGAGGTTAAAAGTCGGAATCTTCCAACTAATCAACCTTTCTTATTACTTTATTAATACTTAAATTTAAAACAAAGCGATTAAATGTTGATTTGTCAGAACGTACATGTTCCGACTTTTGTTTGCCGTGAATAGGGACCCAAGGCCCACGTGTTTACAAATTGGAAGTGCGGTGCACTTCCAACATCTTTGCTTGTTTAATTTATTACACATTTTAAATTTATAAAAGAGGTTAAAAGTCAGAATTTTCCGACTAATCAACCTTTCTTATTTCTTTTATAGTACTTAAATTTAAAAAAAGCGATAGAAAGTGTAAAGATACACATATGGAGCTGTGGCAGTATGCCATGAAAGCATTAAAATTTGAAAGTTTTGGAAAACAAATTCCATTTATTACTGATTGTGAGCAAGCAATTGTTGATGCAATAAGAGAAAATTTTAAAGAAGTTAAATTAGGACCTAGCTATAATCATATAATAAGAGATGCCATAAATCCACCTTTTGTACGATACTCTGTACTTGTGCGCACTCTGGTGGCACAAATTGTAAAGTCTTATTGGGTACTGTGCGTTGACAGTAGTTACTATTTCATTGTTAAAAATGGGTCGATGGAGTTGTTGTGTTCCTTGTTGCTCAAATTTTCATAAGAAAGGTGATAAAACATTGAATTGGCATGCATTCCCAACAAAGGAAAACATGAGGAAAAAATGGATAATCAAAATAAGAAGAGATATAGGCCCAAACTTCAACATAAATAAATATACAAAGGTGTGTTCTGAACATTTTCATGCTACAGATTACAAACAAAGTTTACACATGCAACGGAAGTGTTTGAAGCCAGAAGCTGTTCCATCTATATTCAATTAGACTGATAAAGCAAAGGTTTGATTATAGTATTATTAATATTAGAAATTTAAAATAATTTAAATAAATTTGTATTATAGTTTGCATCTATTGATGAGAGAAATATAAAGTTAAATGCACAAAACAGAAATAATTATGGAACTATTCATAAAGATGATGTAAATAAAAATAATTGTAGTTTGTTATTAATAATATTAATGATTTAATTTATTTGTAATTCAATTTAGGAGAATTGCTTAAATTTTAGGGATGACTTAAATGAAGTTTCAGATATGGATTTGATCAATGAAGTTAGTGATGTAGAAGAGCCCCTAAATATGACAGATTCTGAAGAAGAATGTAAAGTTTTAAGAATGCAAATTGAAAATTTACAAGCAGACAATTTTAAGTTAAAAGAACAAAATAATCAATTGATACAAGAATCTAAAATATTGAAAAAAGATAATCAGATACTTAAAAATAAAACAAAA
>JAQFZN010001659.1:0-14608 GCA_034687075.1 Geophilus carpophagus
TTTAACCTGTATTTAGTTTTAACCAAATGTTAATGTTGATTCATCAATAATTCAACTGATTTTTAACACAATAAAATATACAAACGGGTTAAATTATTTTAAATTTTTAAATTAAGCATTCAAAATGAGAATTTTATATGATGCAGTTGACTAAAACCAGATTTAGTAGTGAATTTTCTACAGTTTTTCTAAGACTTGATCGATTATACCAATTTTATACTACATTAACCTGAGGGGGGTTAAGCAGTTAAAATTTAAACAAACCATCACATGACTCCAGTTAGCCAATCAAACACATGCAAAAGTGTAACTAGTTTAGTGATCGTTGGCGCAGTTATAAAAGAGTATAAACGGTCAAAGATACTGATATTATTTAGAATTCTTTTCAAATACTCATATGAATTTAAATTCGAATATTCATCCCTATATGGGTATTATAAGTTACAAGTTGTACGTGACTGAAACTTGAATCCTCAACATTTTTAATGAATTTACCTTGCTTCGAAGTATACAGTAGGCAGTAAGCTACAAAGTTACACTATCACCTGATTGACTTGTGACCTTAAGTTACACATATGGGGAAAAGTTCATTGGTGGTATAATGTGTTGAATGTGTCTTCGAAAACTAGCTAATATTTCAGTCAGCTGAGAACTTGCTTAGTTTGAATTGAATCTTATGTTTAAGAATATCTTAACCAGTTGTCCTAAGGTGATTTTAGTTACTTATAAATTATTTAAAAAAAAAATAAAAATTAAAAATAAAAAAAATAATGTTGTAAGTTTTTAATTTAAGATAATTTACAAATCTGACACTTTGTAAACTTTGTTTGGGCTCATGACTTGAATCATAAACTTATAGTTATAGGGCACAAAGACAAGTTGTATGTTATTAATTATAGTTAGGACTGTATTCAGGTTTTTAATACCTTTTGGTAATAAATAATAGTTGGGACATTGAAAGGTTGATAAAGCTGGAAGATGTAGAAAGTTTTACTCGGAAAAATACTACAAACAATGGGAGAGAAAATATATCTTACGGCGCTCTACCTGTTCAACTTCCCTTTAAGTAATTTGTTTATATATTTTATTTTTAGTTGAAATTTAATATTTATTTTAGATAAATAAATTTTAAAGTGGAAAATTTATTTTGATTTATTTTTGTTATTTTTTGAAAATTTTTAAAAAAATCAATTTTAATTTTAATTTTAATTTTATGAAACTGGAATTAAATAAAATTAATTAATTTAAAAATAATGCAATAAAATAATTCCTACAACTGCTACAATTATATAATTCACAAAATATTTAGAAACCAAACTAAAACTAGAACTTTTAATAGAACTTCAATGCCAAGCCCTTGGTGAATTGAGGTAACCTGGTGGCAATTTTTTTTACAGGTCACTGACTTCGACATTTGCCGCCGAAAATGCGCGTCATTTTTACCTTATTTTACCTCACTTTACATCTGAATCGTGTAAAGTAATTAAATAAAACCACAACACAATTGTTTTAACACCTAAAAATGTTTACACGAACCCTCTTTTCCTATTTCCTTATCCTTTCTTTCACCCCTTCTTTCTCATCACAATTATAAACAGATTAAAAAAGCAAAAAACTCAAATTCAAATTGCAATTTTTAATTTTTTTTTACACTAAAAATCATAAACATTTTAAACGCCTAAAAAAGGATATACGTTTGATTTGATTAGCTTTTTCATGCAAATTACGTGCTCAAGCTGACAACAAGATGTGCTTTGCCCTAAATGAATTTGAAATGTGGGACTTATTTTTTTACTTCTCCATTTTTATTAAGTAATAAAGAAGAAGATGAAGAAAAAAAAGATTATTTCTTATATAAAAAATAAATAAAAATAAATCAAAAAAAATCCCTCATCAAAAATCTAAATCCCAAGTCAGATGAGGACGTTTGAGGTTGTTTCCCTCAATTATTTTTTTCCCACCCCCGTTCTCGTTAACCCTAACCCCCTCGTAATATATGGGTCAAAAATTTCCGCCCTTAAAATTAGGAGCTGAAAGTTGATATTTATTATATACTTAAACACAGGGTATTTGATCATTTTTTTCTTTTTCCAAATGTAACTCAATGAACCCTTGTTATTTGTTTCTCCTGCGGGTTCTATCTGTCTCTAAACCCAGCAGAAAGCTGTCACAGATGTATAACTCAATGAACCCTGGCCGTTTTTTATTTTTTTTGGGTTTTATTATTATAATGTAGATTCTTGCAGAAGCTTGTGAAGGTAAAACATGAAGATAAATCACTTTTTTGCTAAATTTTTTGTTGAATTTGGTGAAATAAAAAAATTTTTGTTTTTTTTGAGTTGTTGTTTAATTTAAAATCGTTGACAATTGTCATAAAAAGTTGCTAGAAAAAAAGAGCTTAGATATCTTATCATTTCCTGTTTGTCTGTGACTAAACAGAAATGATAAGGGAATAGTAATTTGAGAGTTAATTCATAAAATTGTTTTATAATTTTCTTTTATTTGTAAAATTTGTAAAATGCTCAAATGAAGCAATGTATTCTGTATATACTTAATACAACAATTAATTGGATTGGAATTTTGGTCTTTATCTTGAGAATATAATCAAAACAATAAAATACAAACTCTAAGTTCTAATTATAAATGTTATTACAACTATAGTTGTAATTAAAATTATATTCCTACTTATACTTATCTATTTAAATATAATGTAATACAATAATATTACAGAAATGGAATATACGCACTGTTAACTTTAATGCAATAGGTTATTGTATGTGAAGTCGATAAGTTGATTTATGCTAACTTGCACCTTACATTTTATGATTATTGCGAGTTTTGACCAATTCATAAACAGTTAAATGCGACATTTTCGTACCGAGGTTGAAACAAAGAAATTCAGCCCGAAGACTATGATATGTGATATCCTCGTGAAAATATCGTGATGCGATATTCAGACGTTTGCGATTTTTTTAGATATATTCCCAAATCCCTTTTTTCATAATCAGCGACATAATCGCAAATAATTGCAACATTTTTACGATTGTTTGCGATAACGTAATTATTTGCGATGATGTAATTATTTGCGACAGAGTAGTTATTCGCTATGATGTATTTATTTGCGATAATGTAATTATTTTAAATAAATCCACTAATCGAATTATTTTGTTTCATTTTGCAATTTTAAGCTTAAAAATAAGGTTAAATATTGAATCGATAGATCCAAAGAGTAAATTTACATAAATTCATCAAATTCATCCTAAAATTACCTCATAAATATATAATAATAATACATTTGCTAATAAAAATAAACATGTTAAATAAAATAAATTCAGAAAAAGAATTATCATAAACTCTGTACGCAACTTGGACCACCGTGAGAAAAATGGAGAAAAATACCTCATGATGAAATTCATAACGTGAAATTTTTTCAAAATTGCAGTTGACAATTTAATTTCCACATCACGATGCATTTTCTCGAAAAGCCCAGACTGTATGGCGATATAAAAATTTTTTTCTTTTGCCCTAAAATCTAGTACCTTAAAAGAAAAAAATTCATTTTGACATGCACCTGGTGTTATCCTGAAGTCATTCACAGAGACCGGCTTCATTTTGATTGAGTAATAACAGCAATAGAAACAACAAAATAGAAAATAATTAGCGTATTATTTTTAATTCCCGATCTATCCGTATAAATATTTCAAACCCACGAGCTAAATTGTAAAATCAAAAAGAAAAATAAACGCACGAAAGTATATTTGTTTGTGAATTTCTTTATTTTGTTCGAAACAGGAATTTTTTTTCGGAACCGAAATAAATGACTTAGTTTGGTGGAGTTTATGGGCGGCTAAATTATTCAACGTTTTTCTTCCACAGAAAGAGGCTGCAATGGAAAACACGTCCTATAATTACATATGAACATTCCTTAAATTCTAAGTAGGAACCATTTTTTGTTAGGCTTAATTTTTTTATTATTTACATCACAGAGGGCGCATCACATTCATGTCAAATCACGCTATGTTAATACAGTTGAATGGCTCTCAACACTCGAAACGATTCATCTCTTAGTTTTTCATTTACATTTTCAAATATTATTAATAAATAATTATTTTTTTAACTAGGTCTGGATATATTTATCCAAAATTTAGGTTTATTTTTATATATTTTCATTTTTTAATATTATTTTTCATTTAAGTTTACATTAACCCCCTAAATAGAAAAAAATCAGACATGATAGGTTTTTTTATTAGTAAGATCAAGTTTTTAAAGTAGGACTAATTGCAAGATACTAGTATTAAATAAGGGGAAAAAAGTGCAATTTGATACTTAGTAATTTCATTAGATTTTATATGAAGAATTATATTTTTAATTAACTAAACTTAACACTAAATATTTTTATTTTTTTTTTAATTTATTTTTTTTTTATTTAATTTTTTTGTTTTGGTTTAGGAATTTTAAAAATCGGGTTAAGTGTTGAATGATTGATGGATCTAAAGAGTTGATTTACATGAAAAATTACAATTTTAAAAAATGTAAAATAATAAATAATATTTAAATAGAAATAATGTTATACAAGATGGACTTTTAATAAAGTAATAAATAAGATTTGTCCCCTTTATTTCCTTACCCAAAGGGCCACGAATTGTGTGGGCGGTTGAAAAATTTATCGGCGCAGGCCATCAGAAATATGTGGGTGGGTTTTTAGACGAATCTCGAGGCGGACGCTGCTCTTTGAACCCGTATAAGGGCGGGAACTTTGAGTTTTTTTATTTTTTTTGAGGGAAAAAAAACAAGTTGACCAGAGAACCGGGTGAGCGATGTAAATCATAAAATGTTAAGAATAACAAGTGGACAGTGTCCATCCAGCTGTGAGATTTTTCGATTTTAATTTTTTTTTGGATTTTTTGTGCGAAATTATTTTTACTTTTAATTACAAAAGAAAAATTTGATAAATTATTATACGATATAACTAGAAAAAATATTATTCAAAGATATTGTAAACTAGAATTTAATTTAACAATTTTAATTCAAACTTAAAAATTATATTAAATATGAAAATACATTGAAAAATTGAAAAAATTGGACAAAATAACTTTAAATGTATTAAAATAAATGTTAAATTAAATAAATAATTAAATAAATTCAGATTCACAAATTCCAGATTGGATTTATAACAATTTATAAACAATTTAAAATAACAGAATTTTTTAATCAATTAAATAAACCGGAATCTCATTTTATACAATAATAATTCGTGCTAAAATTTTATTTCTAACTTAAAAACCCTATTAAATAAGCAATTAGATTAAGAAATATAAAAAATAAAAACAAAATAATTTTTAATGCGCTAAAATAAATGAAAAATCAAAAATTTCTAAATCCAAAACACCTGTTAAACAAATATTTATAAAAGAGGTGTTTAGTTTTTCGTTTTTAATGATGCAATAAAGTGCATGTTTTGTTTCTTATGCACTAGTCCATGTGTATGCGCAATGTTGGTTTTTGGCGTGTAGCCAGGGGCGAGGCGCGCGGCTGTGGGTTACCAGGTTTGGGTCAGCTCGAGCCTGGCAGGACCGATAGCACCAGTCACGTGATGCATGCGTTTTTAACCCTTGATAGTGGTTGTTTGATTTTTGCATATGCGCAGTCACGTATTTGCATCCAATTGTCTTGTGAGTCACGGACTCGAATGCACCAATGAGCGGTGCTGAATTTTGCATTTTTGACTGATAAGGAGGAAGAAAATAATAAAGAATTGCCAGATTTGGGGGTTGGCAAGAATGGGAAAGACAAGGTAAACGTGATTGGCAATTATACGAATAATGGAAGGAAAAAGATGAGACTTGTTGCAACTTGTTCGGTCGGGGTTATCGCGGTGTTTAATCACCTGTGAAGTCGTTCAACTTTGCTGATGATGAGACTGCGGCCTCAATAAAAAAGAAAAAAAAATCACCACCGAATTCCTTAACTTCTCTTCCCTCCAAAATCTTAATTCTATTCAATTAGCAAATAAAGAATTCATTTTATTTGCATTTTTTTATTTAAACTGAAAATTATTTTAAATGAAAAACATATTAACAAATAATTTATTGATTTATTTTAATACATTTCTTTTCTTGATCTGTTTATAGTACAATAAACATGTTTGTTACATTTACAATGTATTACAATCAGGTTTTACACAAAGCAATCTGATTTGTTTATTATCAAACATGGCAGCGCCCTTGTGAATTGTATAAAACGAACAACTCAATCAATTAGATTAAATATCTACACAAATTGACCAACTAGAGATTAAATTAAGTTACAAGTGTACATGAAAATGTTGATTATTATTACTATGATTTATTAAAAAACGTTAGATCCATGTTAAATCGCCTTTTCAATGTCACCAAAATGTAAATCTCGCCGCCAGGTGAAGGGAGAACAAAGTGTTTTTGCTTTAATTGCTGTTGTCATGCAAATGGTTCAGATATTTATTACTTGCATGAAAACGTAATTAATAATGTCGACTAGGTTTAATCACAAGGGGCGTCTTTTTTCCTTCAAGCATTTTAGTCGATGGAATTTATTTTTGCAAAAAAAAAATCAAAAAAATTGATAAATAAATAAATAATGTGAAAAATAAAAATCAAAATAGAAATAATTTAAATCAAAATTAAAATTAAATTTGTTTTTTATATCTATACAAAACAGATGTAAAGTTTAATTACTATTTAATGATATTTAATCTAAATGTTGTTTTAGGTGTTTGTTATTGATGTGAATCAAAGCCTTATATTCACTCTGTTTATCAACAAGATTTTTTGGATTGTTTCGATCAGGTCTACTTCATTTTCTAAGCTGAACCTACTCTATTTTTATCACCTTTTTATTCAATTTTCATTGGTCGGTTTCGTTTTTGATTTTATTTCATTTTAATTCTCATAATAATGACCATGACCTTTGAATAGATTTTTTAATTTTCTTATTTTTTTCATGTTTTTTGAATATAATGACAATAAAATGTATATTTTATTGATATTTATCAATAAATTAGAAGATTAGGATTTAGTAAAGTTATAAAATTTAAATATTCACAAATAAATAAAGAAAAAATAAATAAATTTAAAATAGACGAATTTTAAAAAAGAAAACAGTAATACAAGTCAATGTGCAATTTTCGTCATGGGTGATGAAATTCCAATGCCACACCCTCAATAGCGTGAGAATAAATTAGTTTTTCAGCCCGTGTGACATTCCAAAATGTAATTTTTAAGGAAATAAACGCAAAATAAATAAATCGTGTGAAAAAAAAAAAATTATATAGGGTTAAAAAAAATAATAAATCTAAAATTTTCCTAATTTCATTTCCTTCAGAAAATCCAAAATCCAAAATAAAAATAAAATTACCAAACTCAAAATTAAGGGTTACTAGTTTAAGATAAATAAAGCGCCATATTATTTATCCAATTCAAGTTTGTCAGTAAATTTTTGTCCCTGAACTTGTTGAGCAAAGTTATATATTTGTGTAGGCCGCAGGGAATTTCTCGCGCCATCTTCACGTAGCTTAAAACTCGGTCAGTGACGCGAAAAGGGGGCCGCGTCCCCTCCAATCAACGCCCACGCCCAATTTGTTGCAAATATTTTCTTAGTGCGCATCTTCCAACCAGATAAACCACTTTACGCCATCCCGAGCAGAAAATGAAGCGATTTGAATATCATTCTTGCAATTATTCCACTTAACTCAATTTGCTCAGTTGAACCAATTAATCTCAATTCTGTCACGCGAATTAAACATTCAACCCCTTCTGTCCTACACCCCCAACCACCCCCTTTACTAATTTCATTGCTAGGTATTACTAATCAATTATTATAGATTAATGAAATAATTAATTAATTAAATTAATTAAATTATTAATTAAATTTACATAGGGACAATGACTTTATAAAGGAAAAGAATTTGTGTTGTGTTTTCTTATTGATCATACAAGTGAATGAACGGATGCAATGAATGAGTTGTTAAACTCGGTGCGATGCGAAATCAAGGTCAAGCAATCGGAACGCTTGTGGAAACGCTACAAACTAAATGTTAAAAAATAAAAAATAATTTTTTGAAATTTATGAAATTTTTGAAATTTAAATTTTCAAAATTTACAAAATTTACAAAATTTACAAAATGTTTCTAAAAAAATAAATTTTTCCAAAAAAAAATGCATAAAACAAAAAATGATGACCGGAAGTAAAATTTTTCTCATTTTACTCCACAAAAAAATCAATAAAACTATAAATTAATACATAAAACAATAAATAACTCTTCTAGAACAATATATGAAGGGAAAGGTAAAGGTGTGCGTCCCGTATTGGCGTCGAGTGTCCCTAATTCTCAAGTGGGTCATCCGTGGCCAAGGCCCCGTAGGGAGGCTTCTTTCTACTTTCCTGCTCTTGCACTTGCCAGTTTTCTTGCTACCGGGGTGTGACGTCACACGGGCCTATATAAAATGGAGCGAGCCCAACACGTTTTTACTTCTGCACGTGAGATTGTCTCAGATTGACCTGCACCTGCAACTAGGAATACAGGAAGTTATCCACACTTTTACAACAACAATCAACTATATCCAAAACCATCAGGTAACATTTTGCAAAAAAAAAACAAAAAACGAAAATTCTTCAACGTCTTTTTCATCTTTTAACATTTCAAAATTGCAAAATCAGGTGTCATCATGAATACTAAGGTGATCTTCGCTTGTCTTTTGGCTCTTACCATGATCCATCAAGGAAAACCTGTCTACATTCCCAATTTCTCCGTCTTTCCCGAAGCTCTACTCTTTACTTTACCGTTTACGGTTACTGGTATTTCGTCCGGTACGTTAGCAGCTCTTGGAGGTTTGAAATTATTGGCAGCAGTCGCTGTTGCACTTGCGTCGGGAAAGAGAGATGTGAGCAATCCATTGTCGGACAAATTGGGCAATATGGATCTTTATTTCCATATGATTAACGAGGTTGATCATCAACGATGCGCTTTGAGACTCATTTGCGAGCTAGAAACAATGGATGAAGAGAAACTTGACTACGACGAGAGACTCATCAAGGCTCTTTTCGGGTAAGATTTTATGTTTTTTTAATTTTTTTTTAAATTAAAATATTATTTTAGGTAATTTTTAGCATTTAGAGATATTTTGGTATTTTTTTTCTACTTAAAGAGAATATTTTTTGGTAATTTTTAGCCATTTTTGGGATTTATTTATTTTTTAATCGCATTTTTTCGCTTTTTTCGGAGACTAAAATAAAAAAATGTAAATTAATCGGTCGGTTTAATGTTCGAAATGTCAACGAGGTGTAATTTTTTCATGTATTTCATGTCGGGAATGTGGGTCAACCTCCTTCGATCCGGAATCGGTTGGAAGGGGAAGGGACGATAGACGCGACCTTGCCCTACTTTCGATCAGTTCACGTGGTTCAAAGTCAAGGGCTGCCGCTCGCCTTTAAGCCCTCTGGCCACTACATTTTTTATTTCACGGTCATTTATTTATTATTCTTTTTTATGTATCTATATATATATATTTTCTTGTGCTATTAGTAATGTCTGGTTTTTTTTATTTTATTAATTTAGTGCAAAGCCTAAAAGCATTTCGTATCAAGAATTGAAAACACCCAAAGGAGCTTATGAATACGCAGCTTATCTCGGATCCACGACTCAAAGTCGTCAAGCTTGTTCTACTATTTACAGCAAATGTCCATACGCCACTGAACAGATGATGAGTGCTTTGAGAACAGCATCTAGCGCTACCTACCAACAAAAACAACAAACGCAACCTTGAATTTAAATTTAAATTAAAAAATTTAAATTTCAAATTTCAAATCCAAACTACAGTTTTTATTTTTTAAATTCTAGAAATTATTTTCTTTCTGTTTTTATTTCTTTGTAAATAGTTTTCACACCCACATCTGTTTTCTTTTTAATCCTATTTTCTGGTTTTTTATTTTTATTTTTATTTTTATTTTAAAAAAAAATAACCTGGATTTTTGATTTTTTTCTGATGTAAATAATCCTCCATTTTGTTTTTGCGTGCAAGCATTGCTTAATTTCAAAATAGGATTTTTACTTGAGGTGCTGTATTCTAATCTTTACTTTTGAAATTTTATTCTATAAATCACCCCCTTAAATAAAGTTTCTAAATATTTTTAATATTGAAATTTGAAATTTGAAAATTGAAAATTTCAAATTTTAACGTTAAAATCGGTTATTTTTTACTTCATTCCTCTTAGTATGAATGTGAAATTTATGTAAGTCTTAAACAAATTGTACAAATGATTACTTTGACTCTAAAGCAACAGTGTTGCTTATTTCTAAGTAAATATTTTTAATTTTTTTAATTAATTTTTTTATACAAAAAAATAATTCTCTTGTTTAAATAATTGGATGAACTTTAAATCCCGGTTAAAATGCTCAATGCCGGGCCAGTTATGTTGTTGGCAGGCCCTCCTATAGAAATAAATTGGTCTAAGTTTAGTTAAAATTTAGTAATTTTTCATTTCTTTAATTAAAAGAAAAAAGAAAAAAATGTAAAAAAAATAAAAATTGAATTTTTTTCTTTAAAAATATATTTTTTCCTTTACCTACCCACCATTATCTATCAAAATGCATTTATATCTACTAACAAAAACATAAAAAGATGGAGTTTAAAATTTTTATTCTTAAATTAAAATGTTTAAAATTATTTTCATGTCACAAATGATGTATTTTGAGGTTATCTTTTTCTTTAACCTTTATTTTTAACTGATACCGAGGTTGAGGTGAAATCAAATGTAAAAAAATGTCACTTATTTTTTTTATATAATTTTTATTTCCTAAAAAAAAATTGTACAAAAATTTGAAAAATTTTTATACAAAAATCTAAAATCTTATACTTCCCATTGTATTTTTTTGTTTTAATAAAAATATATTTTTTAAATTTAAACAAGTTGAGAGATAAAAAAATCAATCTAGTTCTTATTTTAGGCCCAATTTAAATTATTCACCATTAACTAACCTAAAACCCAAATACTGAAACGAGACGAGGATAAATTAAAAAAGAAAAAAAATGAGGATAATTTTATGAATGAATTGATATGGGAAAGCGAGGCAAAAATGTGTGTCTAGGTCGACACAATCCACTGACCCTTAAACACCTGGCTATGTCTAAACACAGGGCAACGCCTCCTATGTAACATCATCTCGTAAATCACATGGACAAGAAATCATCTTTTACTCGTTTTGAGCAATGATAGTGTTCAACATGTCAGGGTCATAAGGTAAATTTTCATCAAACAAAAGAATTGAGTTTTGAAACGTTGAAAGGTGAAATTTAATAAATCATTACCCACAAGGCGCAAGTCTACTTCTAGATGTCATTAAACACGACAAGTTTAATTTTAATTTGTGCTAAAATATTTTTTTTATGATTTCCTGTAAAATCCCATTGAAAAATTTAAATGAAAAAAATAATATTAGGTTGATGAACTGAGTTTGCAGGTGTTGTAGAATTATAAAATTAGGTGTGGTCCTCTTCGTAGCTGGCAATATTTTTGCAAAATGGCGGGGTAAACAGATGTGTTTCTCGGTATTACGGTATTTTTAAGGGTGGTTAGCAGCGAGCAAAAACATGTCTTGCGTGTCTACTTAGTAAAATTGTTTATGTTGCAATGATGGAGGCCGTTGGTAATTTACATATAAATAGCTAGTAATTAACCATTGGTCAGGGCAGCGCCTTTGCCAAATTTCTGTGCAAAATTCATTTATTCACGGCGCGGGTTGAACGACTTTTTATCGAATTGTGGGGGCGGTTAAATATTTCTAGTTTACTAGTATGATGATACGTTAAATGACACATGTTTACTTTGTACATAAAAATTGCATTGACTTGTAACTCATGTTTTATTACGAGTTCTTTTATGTCATTAGTGGAATTTGTTGTTTTTCTTTTCTGAAACAGGTTAAATTTATTAATAGCAGGAAATGTATGTTTTAAATGAAAATAATGAATAATAAAACGATTTTTTTGAAAAATTAATTTTTATAAATTATTTCAAAATGAGATAATAATCGTATGTTATCTGAGAGACGATAATATAATGTTTAAATTTTATTAAAAAAACAAAATTGCTGATTAATTTGCGTTAAATTACAATTTAAAAACATTAATTTCAAAAATCTTGTACGATGATGTAAAAAAAAAGTAAAACAACTTAAAATATTTAAAAAGAATAATAAAATATTTTTTTAAAACAATTTTTGTTTAATGTTTTAATTAAAATATTAAAATATCAAATTTAATGTTTTTTTTATTACCGAGTTAAAATAAGATAGAAAATAACAACTTTATTGCAAACTAAATTGCTTCTTAGAAAGAAGATAGTATTAGTACTTATAAAATATGGATGCGGCCATTAAAGATGGTTATAAAAAGAGAAAGAAAACCTTTATTACACTGCTATTGTTCTCGAATAAAGATATATTTTATGGTGCCGACAGGTCCACTTTATAAAAATATTTAGTCATACTTCCATTTTTTTTATATCTATTTGTTTATTTTTGTTTGCATTTTATTTACGGTACGTATTTATTTATTTATTTAGTAGTGACGTTGTTTGTGATTTGTCTATGTGAATTGTCGTGAATGACTCGGAACATTTCAATGGCCGACCATGGCCTTGAATCAAAGCAATCACCTCATTTTTTCCTATTTATTACACATTTTTTTCTCTCTTAAGATGTCTACATAGTTTGGTAACCTATTACAAGCTAAATATAAAGTAAGTAATTAAGATAATATATTTAGAAAAAAAATAAAAAATTACAGTTATCATTTTAGGATTAAGTGAAATGCAAGCAAGATATCTAAACATCCGTGCCAAACTACATTAACTAGTTTCCTGAACATTATTCTACACAGGTATGTTTATAAATTAAGTGATTTAAATTAAATAGATAATTTCAGATTTAATTTCAGAAAAATGCACTGCCAAAGTAGTTCGTTTATGCACTGTGAGAGTGCGCTAACGAACATGCACAATTTTGTATCCATTTTTTCAAATTCAAACCGTTTAAAGCATTTTCAACTCATTCGCACATGCTGCATGATGGCATTTCTTTCTTGATAAACTTAACTCCATTTTCTTGAGTATTTTCTCATATTTTTCTATACTGTAAAAATATTAAAAAAATTAAAGAAAATTATAAAAGTGTTAAATCCTATCTCACCTGAACCACGCTTTAATAAATCCAAAAATCCGTTTAGCTGCTTTTATTTTTTCTTCACCTTTAACCGGATCCTCACAAACGAGTCTTTTCAAACAATTCACTTCCGATTTTCCACCAAACATCACCGCACTCGTCCACATAGCATCCAAAATAAGAGATGGACAATTAAATTCCACACTCCGTTTCCCAACCACAGTTCCAACATGCAGATTGAATCCAAAAACTCCCAAAGCGTGAACAACCACTCGTAGAACACCTAAAAGTATGAAATTGCTCAGATTAACTGTGACATCAGCGGGTCGTTTAGTTGTTGCTTGTTGGCGGCCATCATGCATTAAATTCGGACGTGGGTACAGTTGAGCCATTATTAAAAATGGGAAAAGAAGAAATAAAAAAATTATTTGGTTTTTGTGCATTCTGATTTTCGGCGCTTACTTTGCAGTTTGTGCTTGTGTCATCTTTTTAGTTGCTCTTGACAGCTAATTCTTTTGTTATATTTCCAGATCTGTTGTGTGCTCAACGTTTTATTGCTTTATTACTACTTCCGTTTTTGTCAATGACCTGCAAGTGAAAAGAGATTTCATCAATCGTTTAACAGTTCGTTTCCTTATGTGATACAATGTAATTGTAGTGTTTTACTGCTAATAGTTGTTTATTTTCAAGGTACAGCTTGTTTATTTTTATATTTGTAGTTTTTAAGATGGATGATTTGATTTATAAATGGAAATTAATAAAAATTTGTTTAAGAAAATAAAATTGAAGCATTTCTCACGAGTGAATGTTAATTTTTTTGTTTGATGTTGTAATTTGTTTGGTTTTTAATGGTGAATTATTTTTTTCTTGCTCAGTTGTGCATTAAGGGAATTTCAAATGTCCAGTTTTATTATTTATATTTATATTAATATTAATATTTTTTATTTTATGTTATTTCAAGTTCATTAATAATTATTGTCATTGAATTTGCAGAACAGAACTGTTTGCTTCATGTGACCTCTAGTGGAAATTTCTAAAATTAAATTAAATAAATTTATATATTTGTTCATAGATGGCGTTATGATACAGAATCCGCAATCCGCATTTCCTTTCACTTCTAGCATGGTTAATATTGATGATATTCTTGAACTTTCACTTAGTTCACACGAGCACACACCATTAATACATCATTCATTATACAAAATTCATGAAAATAAATAAAAAGAAAACTTTTTTATCAAAATATTTATTTTCTTTTGGCTTACGGGTTCCAGCCCATCAATAAACACAATTAAGTACAATACAAATACATTAATAATAATAATAATAATAATAATAGTACAATAGAAAATTTCAAAACAAATTTGAAAATAACGTCTTTGGAATCTACGTCCAGCGGAAATAATAATAAAA
>JAQFZN010001660.1:0-14603 GCA_034687075.1 Geophilus carpophagus
TGATGTAATAACAGGAAGAAACTATAAAAGTGTAAACCAGATCACACATTCCATCTGGCAATTAACACCAATTGCATAAACCAGTGTAAATTAAATGTGTTTCATTTTTCTATTTGATAAATTTCACTTACAGATAAAGAAATCAGTATGCCTGCATGAGTACACTTAGAGTTAGTTAACACCACAAAAAAAATACAATTGAGTGTGCAATAGCATGCGTAAAGCATTTAACAGTTTATAGAGAGATCAGTGGGGCATTAAAACAGGAAAACAGCAATAAAAACCAATGAAAAGAAAAATTTTAATCTAACATCTAAAAAGTAAAAGGGGATTTCCTTTTACAAAAAATAAAAGGGAGGGGGGAAATGAAACCGGATGTCCTAGTTACCCAATTTTTACCAAACACCCCACCATTCCCAAGAATTATAAAAAATAAATAAAAATAAAAAAGTAATAAATTTAACATTTTACGTACATTCCACAGCACTTATAAATTTCATTTTGTCCTCATTTAAAATTGCAAACCCAACAACATACGAAAAATTCATTTCTATTAGCTGCATCTACTGTAAGTCGAAGTTACTTTACTTTTATATAACAAAAACTTTTCACAAAAACATAAATATAGGTCAGAAAAAGAACCAATCTCAATTTATTAAACGTAGAAATAAACATAATTTTATATTTAATATTACTATTATCATTTTCATCATTATTAACATCAACAAATATAAAAATGTTCAACCAATCTGCATAATTATTATAACATTATACAATTCGGGGCCAAAGGCATTTGCCCTGAAAACAAAAATCCATTATCATGACCTAAAATCATTTCATGGTACTAGAGCAGTAAGTAGGAAGTAAAACGTTACATTTCTCTCTCTTTAGACTCACTTTCAGTCCTGCTAACTACACCAACATGAAGACACTCCAGGTAAGACCTCAATTAACATTGACATTAATATATTATCATAATTATCATAAATAAACTTCTTTTATAGTTATATATTCTATTAACTACAATGATTTTATTAGTCATTTCCACCCCACTTTTGAATATACCTATCAATACTAATGCCTTTATTCGATCCTTCATTGGTGGTCCAGATGATGGTGAAGAAAGGCTTTTTGATGATCCCAACAGGCAAAGACAACCCGAGAAGAAACCATTCCCTGTATTTGATGGAGTTAATCGAATGATAACTGCACTTTATAATACTTCAATCACTGGAGTGCGCAATGTTGCTCATGCAGCACTGCCAGCAGTGTTTGCACCTTCCGAGTAGGTAGGAGGATGTATATATAGTGTGGTTTATCATAGGAAGTGATCCTAACTTATAATTATGAATATCTAATGTGCTATCAGCAGATGATGTTATGTGAGGAATGCCTTAAGGAAAAGTTTGTAGTTTTGAGTTTTGTGAACTTGCTGAATTCTAGGCCAGGTTGTTTATCTGAGTTATGTTTTAATCAGTTGCAATAAAACGTTTTGATAAATGCTAATGTTATTTGTAATAATTAATATTATTAAACTTGTTCTAATAAAATAACGAGAAACATCGGTTTTTGTTATATTCCTCATTTATAATTCCTGCATCTGGAAGCGCTGTTCACGTATGATAAAAAGTTATTTCAAGGCCTCTTCTAAACCTTGCACTTTTTTCCTTGCACGTGGCCCTGAGGAGGAGGAAAATTATCTTCCTTATTAATCTCACTGCCGCCAAGCAGAAGAAATTACCGGTAACCTATTTCTAGAACTTTATTTACTTTTTTCTAACTTCCTTTACTCAACTAACAGCATAAGAAGCAAGACCACACCTATTTATATATTTAAAAAACATGTATTTGGCTATAAAAAGAATGTTTGAAAATGGAAAAATGATGACTCGAAGGCAATATATGGACTGAAAGTTCCTTTTTCTATCCAAGTGTGGCGCACTCAAATGTACTAGCAGCAGCTGTACCATCTGGTGATGATTTGGAGCAGCCAGGCAAGATAAATCTATGCAAGCAGAAAGAACCAACGTGTGTGTAGTGTAACGTGTTCATATTGCCGTAATTAATTGAATTATTTTTAGAAATTGATAGAAAAGAGGATTGTATAATTAATGATAATTATAAATCATTAATTTATGTAATTTTGTTTGATCGTCTGCAAAAAAATATCAAATGAAACTGTTGTGGTTGCTAACGTGCGTGCTTTTGGGCAAATTAGTTTTAATTCACGCTGTGAATCAACATCAAGCAGATATTACAGATAATGAATTTGCAGAATTTGAAGATTTTGATGATGATGATGATGAAATAATTAGTAAACAGGATGAAAATGAAGCTATTACTCAGTCTCCAACATCGAATAAACACGAAGAATCGAGCGAAGAGGATGAAGCAGTTGTAGAAATTGACGAAGACGACGAAGAATTTGATCATTTTCAAGATGATGAGGAATTTGAACGGTTTGATGGAGACGAGAGCAAGCCATACACTGGAAAAAATAAGGGAGAAGCTCCTGATCTAAAAATAACTAAGGTTTAAATTACAATTACGTAAATTATTTTTCTTATTTTACTTGAAATAAAAATTATATTTTCAGGTGCCATTTAATTTGAGAACTAATTGGGACACACTTCATTTGGAAATGTTAATGATAGCTGGGCTTGTTGTTTACTTCATTAATTTTATAGCCGGCAAGAACACAAATCAAAAACTAGCTAATGCTTGGTTTTCATCGCATAAACAACTTTTGGAACAAAATTTTCATCTTGTTGGTAAGTTATAATATGCATCTAACGTGGATGAAAAATCGATTTGAGGTTTTGGATGCTTTTTAATTAAATAACATTGCACTTGCAGTGTTTCTGATACTACTATATTACTAATTTGGATTTAATTTACTTACTGACCATGTATTTGTGCAGCTGTTCACAATCTGGGCAGAAAGTACTTTGTAGAAAAGTTGTTTTCACCATCTGTTTCTGTAATAATATATATTAAATTAAAATAAAAGTCAATTTTAGTTTAAATTACATATTAACCCTTAACTAAAATTAAATTATATTTTCAGGAGATGATGGAAAATTAGCCGAAACTGAAAATGCAGGTGGGATGATTAAAGAATCTGAAAATATTTACACATTATGGTGCAGTGGGCGGACATGTTGTGAAGGCATGTTAGTTCAATTGAAGTTACTAAAACGACAAGATCTTATTCATGTGATTGCACAACTCATGAGGCCATCGTGTGATCAAATTGTAAGTATTATTTTAACTACAAAGTTTTAAAAAAATATAATAACTAATCAAAAAATATATTACTTAGCATGTTAAAGTTACTATGAATGCTGAAGATATGGATACATTTGTTTTTGTGGTAGCAAACAAAAAATCAGTTGCCAAATTAGTCAAGGATATGAATGATATTGTGAGTAGTTTAAAAATGAAAAAAATTAACCACCCAAAATTTATTTTAATTCAATTTAATTTCAGTCAACTTTTTGCCCTGAGAAGAAAATCGTAGACAAATTTGGACTTCCATCTAGTTTCTATTTAATGAGTGAAGTTGGAGAAGTGACCAGTGCAATTCTCGACCCTAAAGTCACCGCTGTATTTAATAAATTCGAGTCCCGAATTGATTATATCCATTTTTCCGATCAATTTTCTGGCCCTAAAGTACCTGAGTATGTTTACATTTTTATTTATTCAATTTATTATTGAATAAACTCACAATTTTTGTGTTATTTTTGAATTTTAGAGATGTGCAACCTTCGAAGTTACCCGATGTTAAGAAAACACTGGTGTTTTCATTTAATGGTAAACTAAAAACTTATTCTAAAAAAATTGCTTTTTTGTTTACATTTAATTATAATTTAAATTGCAGTTTCTGATCATGGGAAAAGCACACCTGAAGCAATGGAAGCATTACGCCCATTATTTCAATTCATTTTCCATTGTGTGGAAAAGGTGAAAAGATTGCGTTTAAGCAAAGAGGCGAAGCAGAAAACAGAGAAAAACAGACTCAGAGTGGAAGAAGCGTTTCTTAAAACAACACATCAACAAAGAGCAGAAGCTGCTCAGCAACGAAGAGAGGATAAAAGAAGAGCTGAAAAGGAGAAGATTCTAAATGAAGATGATCCTGATAAACAAAGAAAATGGGAGGTAATTATTGGTAAAGATTAGAATTAAATGGAATTCTAATTTTGAATTTTTATTCATAGGAAAGAGAGCATCGACGTGAACTAAAGCGAAAAGCACCAAAAATGAAACAACTTAAAGTGAAAGCCTTATAAAGAAACCTTTATTAACTCTCTCCTGGGCTGTTTTATCCATTAGGCACAATAAGCACAATGCCAAAGACCTGAATGCTTTTCAAAGGCCTAGGAAAATCATTTTAAATCAAAAATTATTACTTCTTTTCATTTTTCTAAATTTGAGCAGTGTATTTTTAAAGGTTACTGTTAAGCTTATCCATAAAACATGGCTTTGAAGTTAACTGGTCTAGAAAACACTGCTTTTGAATGCGTACAAATATTTCATGTATAATTGACAGAAAATTATAAAAAATAAGAGTGCTTAAGATGGCCCTGATTTTATCCTAATGTTATTAAAATATTTTCTTTCAATCTAGAACATCTTATTTGTTCATTTGTTGATGTAGACTTAATTTGTTCTTATTATTTACGATTTTTGTTAATCCAATAAAAAATTGGAAGCAGATTTGACGTGACTTATGTAGTGAAATAATATTATATTAAAGCAATATTTGATAAATCGTGGATCTTTAATTATTGTTAAAGAAAATCCACCTTTTCTAAACAACTCTCATCGATTATTCACTTCTGGTGACAAGAGAAAATAGTAAGAAAGATTGTCCTTCACACTTTCTCCATTACTTGTGAAGGGAGCTAACAGTATTATTAAATAAGACTCAAGGTGAACTGAGGTTACGTGTATGTATCTGAACTTCACAACAAAACTGGAAATAAATAAATACTCAACATGAGCCACATCAGATTGTAGATACACATCCATGTATGTTTATAGTCAGATGTTCTATTATATTTAGTGTTTACATCAGATGATTAATCTATAAAAATGACTTGCTCTTCAAGTCCTAACCCAATTCCTGAAGAATTACTTTGCGATCCTCATGCAAGGATTCAAAATTTAAGTGAAATAGCAGCTGGAGTTGATATTGATAATAAAATTCCATTAAAAAGGTATTTTCGCTCTGGACTGGAAATGATGAGAATGGCCAATGTTTATTACGAAGAAAAAAATTTAGAAAATGCTTTTATATTATACTCAAAATTCATAACGTGAGTACGTACCGAAATTAAAATTAATACCGAATTGATTTAATTGTATATTTTTATATTTTAGATTATATCTGGAAAAATTGCCTAACCACCCTGACTACCAAATGCTACTTCCTGATGATAGAAAAAATATCAGAAGAGTATAAATAAATATAAATTAGTTTTAGATTTTAATTTTAAAGATTTTTTTTATTTTATTTTTATAGAAAATTAAAGAAACGTTTCCAAAAGCGGAGAAAATTAAAGCAAAGCTTGAAGAAATATATAACCAAGAATCAAATGAATGGAAAAAACAAAAAGTATATTTAGAAAAAATAATAATACTAATAAAAATAATAGGTTTACTCCAAAACTAGAAATGAAACTATTTCATATACCCTGAACTAAATATAACATGTAATTAATTATAAAAATACTCTAACTGGCAATTTAAAATTTTTTTTTAAAGTTTTAAAATAAACTTAACCTAGTCAAAATTCCCATTAATTCCTATTACTATTTCAATAGGAATAAATTAGTTCAACTTAGCCCAATAAAGTAATGACCAAGATTACAGGGTAATGCTATTCTATGAATGCATGTGTTGCAATGTACAACTGTAATAAAACCTATTAAATCCATAAGGCCGCTTGAAAAAATTTTTCATCAGAACTTGGTTTAAAATTAAAATTATTATCATAACAGTCTGATTAGCTAGGGGCCATGAGAATACTTGCTTCAGGCCCCTCTAAATGAACACTAAACTGTACTTAGTGGAAATAATTAAGCATTTTTTATTTTCCATTGTTTTATTAATTAGGAACAAGAAATCTTACAACAAACTAAAGAACAAGAAGAAAAGGAACAAGAAAAATTAAAATATGAAGAGGAAAAGAAAATGCATTTATCACAACAACTGAATAAAGTTGATGAAAATGGACAAATTTCACAACCACCAATTCCTGATAATAATAATTTCCTTGGAGTTGAATGGCCTGATTTAGAGCCATCAAACTCCTCTAAGGATTCCACTGAGCCACCATTAATTACTGGTGCAACGAATGTGGAGCCTGTATCTGTTTCATCAAAACCAAACGTCGATAGAAGTACAAAACCTTCTTATTTATTAAGTCATGTCGAATCGCAGACTGGTTTACGGAATGTTATTGTACCGTTATCGTTGATGACTAAATTTCTCAAATTAGCTGAAGTAAATACAGATAAAGGAATTGAAACTTGTGGCATTTTAGCTGGAACTCTGTGTCACAGTGTGTTTAGTGTAACACACTTATTAATACCTCACCAACATGGGACAAGTGATAGTTGTACAACTGATAACGAAGAAGATTTATTCGAGTTTCAAGACGAGAATGACTTAATAACACTTGGTTGGATTCATGTATGAAAAAGATGAATTTAATTAGAAATCTAGATTTAATTTTGAATTTATTTTAGTAGACCCATCCTACCCAAACAAGTTTTATGTCCAGTGTGGATCTTCATACACATTGTGCTTATCAAATGATGATGCCAGAAGCAATAGCTATTGTCTGTGCGCCGAAATTTAATGAGTAATTAACTATTCATTCGTTTCATTTATTTTGAGGATTAATTTTTTCATGTTTTTGTTTTAGGACCGGTTTATACACGCTTACTCCGGATTATGGGCTTGATTATATTGCCAAATGTCAGTTGCCTGGGTTTCATCCCCATCCTAAAGAACCTGCATTATATGAAGTATTATAAATTCTCAATTACCATATTTTCACAAATAATCTCTCGAGTGCTTTATGTTTTGTCAGACGAATTTAGTAATAATATAACGAGTTTTCTATGGCAAGAAAATAAATTAGTGAAATTTTTCTGACTAAGCGTAGAAGTGGTTCTTTGGTAGAAAATATGGATATTGCCATTTCCCTATTGATAATGTGATTATTTTGTAATTTTATTTAACTCTTAGACTTGTTCCCACGTTATAACGAGCGGTGAAGCACAAGTTACAGTCGTGGACTTGAGGAAAATTTAAGGTTTTAATAAATTCAAAACATAATACTTGTAATAATTAAATAAAATAATTTTATTCTATAAATAATTTTTGTTAAGTCTTAATATCTAAAAATGGGATTATGCTTTAATCAGTTTGTGTACTCAAAGAATGAAAACAATAATTGCTAGTTTAAAAATTTCATTAGATTTGCTTTTTTTAAATTTATTTTTAAAATAGATCAAAATCCAAATTTGGTATCAGTTTATTAAAAGTCTACTCAGAGAAATGGTGGGTAGTCAATAATTGCTAAAATTGAAATAGAACGTACGTAAGAATAAACTGAAAAATAACAAAATTTGGCAATGGTCCAAAACAAGCCTTGAATTCAAGAATATGTATACTAAACAGTAAAAACCCATAAAATGTGCATCCCTAGTTTGTGATAAATATTATGCCATTAACTATCAAAACAACTACTAAATTCTGCTAAGCTAGAAATAGAATTGTAGCAAAAACCAAGAATAAAAAAAAGACATTGTTCCTAAAAATCCAAACACGTGGAAGCGCAGAATTGCAACAAAAAAAAAACTACAACTTAAGAAACATCCTGGTTCAAGGAAAAAAAACTCAAATTTTGCTCAAACATACTTGACCCAGAAAAGTCCATATATGTAGTTTCACCACTACAAATTTACTATAATTTACCATTAAAAACTTATTTCTTTATCATAGATTACAAACATGCATTACATTCTACAAGAACTATATTATTTGCTATTCTCAAACGTACAAATACTCATAAAAACCATTACAAATTTCCAATCGCAATATAAAAGAGAAAACAATGCTTAACAACTATTAAATTCAGCAACAAGTGTTTAAAGTCAAAGTTAACTAGAACATGACATACATGGTTTTCAGTTATGGTCACTGGCGGACATTGTCATCAGAAAGAGTAAATATAAAACAACGCTTGAACAGATCTACTGTTCACTAATCAAAAATAATGACTTTACGTTTAATGCCAATGTACAAAACTCGAATCTCTTGCTTCCTCAATTCTTCAATGTTGGTCAAACCCTGCGGTGATTGACCCAGAAAACAGTAATTGGGGGAAGTTATGTGGTAGCAAGGTGGATGTTCTATGAAATAGAAACGGAACTTTCCACTATTGTAACATCTCACTTTATATAAATATTCAATATTAATAACCTTTAAATAGGTCTAATAAATAACCAAATTTTTCACAAATACGGTAGTTATCTAACAAGGAATTACCTCAATTTCAACTATCACTCGTGTGATTACATCTTTTGTCGTTGGTCTTCACTGACCTTAATCTCACCTAAATATCAGGTCACACAAAGGCACTTTCGATGGCCTTTCCCTTTCGAGGTCACCTCTATCCCCAATCCACCCACTCCCCTCTTGTTATAATGTTTAAAAAAACTGAGACAGTCCTGGCTAATACTTCAGTCGATGAAAAACCGTGAAAAGAAGCAGAGCAAGCAAGATTCAGGTGAGCAATTGTCCTTCGCTGACCTCAAACTCGAATTACTCGAGCAAGGAGTAATCATCAACTGTCAGATTTTTCATCGTTTTAGAAAATTACCTTCGAAATGGAATATTACAAGGTTAGTTTATTTTGCTCTATTATTTTAGGGTAATATGTAGTGAAGGTAAAGAATCTATGCAGATTTGCGCATGATCATTATTCGTTGAATGAGTAAATTAGTTTGTGGTTAGAATAGTGCAGGAGTAACGTGACGGATTGTGTGTAGCATGTTGGTAAGTCGTTATTTTTTGGGTTAGAAAAATATTTTTTTATGTTATGGTTGAGTTTAGTGATTTATGTAAACATATTTTTTATATTTTAAATTATATTTTTTTTAGGTGTTGTATATTTATGTTTACACCTTTGATTTAATTTGAAATTTAGATTTTTTTTTTCAATTAAATTCACTCGTCAACCAAAAACAGCTGTTGTGGTAAATAAAAAATGTGTTTATTTTTTTAATTTTAGAAAAGTTCTTTTTTAAAATTGATTTATTTACTTCTGTTATTTGTAAAATTAAATTTCAAATTAAAAATTCTCTTCCTTCACTTTTAGCAAATGAAAGTTCAATAACTTGATTCTCTACTTACATATTTAAAAACATTAAAATATAATCATTAGGTAGTGCAGTAATTTTTCGTGATCAGACTAACATTTTCACTAATTAAACATTAAAATTTATGAACCAACACAGTTTATGAACCAATACAGTTTATGAACCTTATAATATATGGTAAATTAATTTTAAATCAATTACACTACCCTTTCAATTTTAAAAGCTCTTCTTTTATTAAGAAACAACTGTATGAGTTATTAATTAAGTCCAAGATATAAATTTTCTCTTATTTTTAACAAAAATAACATTTTAGAAGGGAAGTACAATTTCAATATAATATCACAACTAAAATACAACAAATACTTTACACGTAGAAATTACAAGAAATTTAAATTTAGCTATAAATGAACCTATTTGCCTTTATACAGTATAACTACAATTTAAATTTCTTTCTATCTCAAACTACGTAAGAAACAATTTGAACATTCCGCCAATCTTTCAAAAGATGTTAAATTACTGAGCAGCAATGCCACCTGTGGATAGTTTCTGATAAGCATAGAATCTGAAGTTTAACTTTTATCACAATTTTTTAAAATTAAATACTATGTTTTAAAAATATTTTCCAGAAATTCAATCTTAAACCAACATCTTACAGTTGGTTTTCAGCATAAATACTCCGTTTTGATTATAAACATCTTGTATATATCTCAGTTTAATTCAAAATCCAATCTTACAAATTTTAGCTCAGTACTAAGCACTTGTTTTAAAATTTTACAACAAAATAAAATGGATAAAGCTCAATTAGTTTACTGCATTACTAACCGGTTATCTACATCAGAAGCAAATAAACAAATTTCTATTTACTTACAATTCCTCTTGTGAGGTTATTATGCATCAAAATAAAATTACGATGTCTAAAATAAACAAAACAAAAAATAAAATAAACAAATTACGTTAATAATATATAGGTCATAGGGAAAAGTTCTTAACCATCGTTAATACAAGTGTACTTCTATACTAAAGAAGCTCCTGAGCGCTAAGAAAAAATTAATTTACGTTTCTGTCGAGATAACTAAGCATTTAGTTAGTCTGGATCTAAACAGACTAGTTTACATGTTGTTAAACTTAATACAAGTTACAAAAATATTTATTATAATATATTTAACTATTAAAATCTTAATTCTAATAAGTAATTTTTTTTTATTTTTCAGCACTTGCTCTTTTTAACACTACTGATCCAAGTTCAATCGACACCATTATTTGAAAACCAAATAGCAACGTTCATTAGAGATTTCATTTTCAGTGGAAGCTCCTCAGTTGATGAAGATGATGATTCAACTGATTTCCTCATTCAGGACACAATGAGTAATGATGAAGATGATGAGACAACATCACTCACTGAGTCAAACACTTTGAAAGACAACAGCAAGAAAGTTTTAGTTTTTTTCAAAGATGATGATGACAATGATGAAAATAACAAAGTGATTAAACGACGAGGAAAACGAGATGCAGAACCCAAAAAGCCAAAAAAGACAATATCAAAGCAGGAATTTGAAAGAATTTTTACACAGTTAAGAACCAATCTGAGAGGAAAACCTATCAACATGAGAACCATTTTGGATGGACTTGAAGAAATCCAAGGTGGAAATGAACTTGGAAATTTATTTAGTAACTCAGTTTTAGCTGCCATTAGAGAATTTTTCTTACAATTTGTATCAGCTATTATGTAAATTTAGTAATCCAAAGTGCATCTCACTGCTCAAATTCATTGTAAACTTACTCAGGTATTGAAATATTGAATTTTACTATACAATTTTAAGCCATAAGTTCAAATAAACATGAATCACAAATTTTAATTCCTAGAAAAGAGTTTTGTGATCCATTTTCAAATTTTACTTAAAATTATTTACATAATATTTTAAACCAATTTTTTGTTTTAAATCCACAGTTTTTAAACAGTTACTAATAAATAACTAAGTTAGTTGATTTATTTTGAAACCAGTGTAATTTTTTTAGATTGATTTGATTAACTTTTTGTTTTGATTTTAAATTTTGTATACAAAATGCAGTATTTCAAAATTAAAAATGAAAAAATAAAATTTCTGTAGACCAAACAAATTAATTATGGTAAAAATGGAACATTTAGGGCATTGCTTCTGCTTGTGAAAAGAGATAGGAACCATAACTTATGTCCCCTTTGTCACAGTTGAGGGTCTTTGTACTAAATTCACCCATCTGTTAATCTCGAGATAATTTTTACTTTCTTTTCAAAGATAAACAAAAGAGCTGTGGGTGCCCTAACTGGGTGTGCAACTAAAGTGCCATTAACATATCAAATTGTCATCTATTAATTACTTCCTTATTTTCATTTAAAAATTAATTTGCTCTTAACCTTGGATTTCTAAATCATTTCGAACTGTAATTATCTGACACGTATGTATCTTTCAAAGAGAAAAAAACAGAAAAAAAGGAAAAATAGCAAGTGTTTTTTAAGGTTTGTAGCAGAACATGCAAAGGGCAAACACATATGTAAAGTGATGAATTTTACGCAGTGACATCAACCATCCAGAACAAAGCAGGAACTCCATATCGCATCACTGCTACACTTAAGTGCAATCATCAACCGTGCGTGAAAGAAGGTGTGAAAGCCGAAGCAAAAAATAATGGATTTAACACCGTGTAATCACAAATAAAATCAGATGATTTAACATAATGAGCTATTTTAAATTATTATTATTATTTAACTTGCAGTAAACATTACAACTTGTTTAACCTGCAGATAAATCTTAAGTTTAAATAATTATGACACGTTTTTTAAACATGACTATCCCCGTTACTAATGTTTAAATGGAGATATAAATAAGAGAAAGTTAGATTTTATCAACAGTTTGTAGCAATATATTTAGGGTGGTCTAACTTAATGATGCTTATATAGTAAAAATTTCCTTTTATAACCACTTTTAAAACCCACCTGGCATTTTGCCATTTGTCTGAACCTGGGATTCACACCATTGCACAAAATGTGTTATCAAGACGATTGTGGTATAACTGAACACAACTCGTCTCACAAGATATAATTAAAACATTTCCCCGAAGAGACATAAAGAACGAGTTACAAAAATTCAGCAGAGGATATACCTGTGCATTGTGTTTTAGATTAGAACCCATTTCAGTAAGAAATTATTGATGTGTTATTGATTAGAACTATTTAATTGAATGTTCTATTCGAATTAAAGCAATGCTATAAAGTAAAATTAGAACTCATCATTAAATTAAAATTATGGCACCAAATCAAAATATTGGTTTTAACTTGATTTAGCTGTGTTGCTTCTTATTTTGACTCGGTTCTGCCCTTGAAAAAAGATACTCTTTAGATTTATCTAATACCAAAATTGGAGAAAAAAATATTTTAATCCACAGCTTTATTTCAAGTACGAAATCTCAAAGTAAACTAATCACATAATAGACATCATTAGTCATCAAGTGCAATGAGAAACCCTAACAACTTACATCATCTAGTGAAGTAAATTTGCTCTGTAATTGTGTAATTGTTAATTTTTACAACTTTGTAAATCATAATTTTAATGTAATCAAAATCAATTTAGAAATCACACCATCTATTGTTAATTTTCAATAGTTAGAACCGAATAAACAATCACACACCAGACTGTTTTTTGATACAGCAAATTTGTTTAATTTTCGTTAAATATCTGCAATAATATACACTTCATCATCAATAAACGATCTATAAATGACTTAACGATAAACTCAGTTAAATTTGTTTATAAACCAGATACAAACAGCTCCACGTGGATAATTTTTTTCTCTTATTTTACCTTGTTTCAATGCCATTTATATCAGTACTTTTCAAAACTTCCTGGTAGCATCTTGAAAACATTTCAAACTCACCTAAAATTACACCAAAAACATAAACATTATTTATTTTAGCAAGAAAACTTAAAAATAAAATGTTATAAACTTTAATTACAATTTTTTCCTAGAATCATCGTTTCAAAAACTTACCACTAGAGGAGCTTGCAGCGCAAGAAAACAATTTCTTGAGTTTCTGGTAAACATTTCGCAATTAAAAAACATGCTTAATGTCGTCAAAATAAAAATCACTGAAAATATAAAAAAAATAAACAAATTAAAAACAGTGCAAAAACAAATAAAAATAGAAAAAGATACAAAAAAACAACACGGAAGCTGTGCAAATTGCAGCAAAAACTGATGAATGGTGATCTTGATTTTGGTAAGGCGAGACACACAAGGGTTGCTGGCCTTCCCATTTACGGTGAGGGCTGCCGGCTACGATGAGTATATTTAGCTCAAGGGGCCTTCCCACTTTAATTTTACAAATCGAGTGCAAGGTAAAATTTGAGCTTGGCTGCATTCAGTCCTCGATACTTTTCTCCTACTTATAAAAATAGTCTTCAACTCTTTGAATATATGATTTATTAAGACCGGGTTCCTTTTTTCATATTGGTAAAGCAATGGTTTCTTAGTTTGTATTTGAATTTGAAACTATTAAACGCTGCATAAAGAGGTTTGCACTTCTTAGGTTAGTAGTGTGTATAAGAGTTTTAAATATTATGTTAATTAGCTTAATTTATCCGGCTGTTGAAGTTGCTTGCTCAGGTTTGATTCAGATTTATGTAATGCAAATCTTATTTAAAAAATCGGTGCATGTGTTAATTTTAAACGCTGATTTATTTATGCATATTTTATAATTTGCATAAATTAATGCAGATCATTTTGTGCGTATATATGTGTACTTGAATTTATCTGATTTTTTGATGTCTCTAAATTAAAATTTAATCAAAAGTAAATGAAATGTTTATATTAAAAATTAAATTTTCTGGTAGTAACTAGTGAGAAATTTGTCAATAAACCTCAAGTGTGCTTACATCAAACAAATATCACTTCCACGTGCAACATAACACTTTAATAGTTGTAAATTAAAATTATATAGAAACATTGTTGTACCAAATTAATAAAAATCTATGTCAAATATATTCAAATCGATATCGAGCATAAATTTTATAAGAATTCATCAAAGCAAGTATTTTTTTCTTTTACTTTTTAAAATTTTAATTTTCATAAATTTTCATTATTTCAAAAAATTATCAAGTACGAATTTTTACAATATTTTCAAGAAAGCTGAACATCCTCGTTGAGTAATTATATCGAGTCTCAAAACATGTTAAT
>JAQFZN010001661.1:0-14602 GCA_034687075.1 Geophilus carpophagus
ATCTAATTTTAAGTAATATTTCATTATTTAATGTAGTAATTTTTATTCTAGTGTATTTTTTTGCAAACCTTACTTTGCATTTGCACCATTTTCTGCGTGGTTCACCTCCTTTGTCTCGTTTTTGGGCTTGCAAACCGGTTACGAAGATAGGGGAGGAATGAAGTCAAAAGGGAGACGCTTTTGTGTTGTCAGTCATTCCTGGCATAGAAGTTTTTAAGAAAAAAAGAGTGGGAAACTGAGTAATTTTTAATGCTTTTACTCGATTTTACTGTTCTTCCTCCATTCTCATTATTAATTCTTTCACGCTAACTAAATAGCGTTTAGTTCAGGAAATAGTTTAATGGTGTGTATTAGCTAACCTTAAGTATGATTTAGATCAATAAATTTAAATGACACCATTTTAAATAAACTTTAGTAAATTATTTTATTTCGAGTAAATTTTTATTCAAAAAAGATTTTAATCTTCTTGATTATTAATAAAAAATTATAACAATGACAAATGTAATTAACAAAATAATTTAATTGATGCAATTATTCATATTAGATAATTACAAATGCGTAAATGATAATAGTTACAAATAAATAATATGGCTGACACGATATAAACCTATTCGTCATTTCGACTCTACAGTATCAACAACACACATTTCGCCATCATCATTGTGTTACATAATTTAAAGAAATTAATTTTATGAACGCAGTATGCAAATGAAGCAATTAAATGATTTTTTTAACATCGTAAATCATGGAGTAAAAAAAAGGCAACAAATCTTTCAAAAGATTGCCATTTGCAATCTCCCATAGCAACCCGAATAACAACAATCACTTCCTTCGTTGTCATAGAAACGATTTTTGAGGTTAGGAAATGGAAAATTTCCCATGATGAAGTAAAGAATCGTATCACATTCGTGTGACTCTGTGCCCTCTCGAACTAGTTTAGAACCAAAAGGTCATGTTAATTCTCTCTAGGTGTAAAGTCTCTTGAGTTTAGTATTATTATTAGGACTATTTTTTAATTTGTTTGTTGTGTTTTATTCTAACAACATATTGAATGATAATCTTTATTATTTATTGATAATATAATTTTTTTAAATTATTATAATTATTTTTTTCTATTTAATATTTAATTTTTAAAATTAAATTTTCAAATTTTTGTCAAACGGACGTTAAAAGCAAATATGAGTGGAAATTTTAAGTAAGAAAACGATAAGCCCATATCCATTACTAAGAATTCGTAATACACAAAACCAATGCAGCTATTAGTACGGAAAAACCCACTTGGCAGTGTGCCCGAGGGTCTGTTTTGACGTCAGTGCTCAGGGAAATAACCTTCGGTCGTGAGTCGACCTCTTTAGAATACCTAGTCTCGTCTCGAGGTGTCAATGAATTTGTCATAACATTCCCTTCCCAATCTCTAACAAGGTAGTTGTTTATTGCCTTTGTGGCCTTGAAATGGTAATTTGGCCTTAAAAATGTAATAAAACTGTTTATTTCGTAATTTAATTTATTCTCGCTCCAATGTTATTTCGTATATATAATTTTATTAGTGAATTTTGATCTTTTAGCCAAAGTTCATATAAATTCAAACTGATCGAGTCTATTGTACAGTCATGTGATATGGAATAGGTTTGAATTGGCCATTTCGTGCCATCTATTGAGTCGTCTAGAAACTATTTCAGTACTGTGTTATATTTTTAGCGGAAAATTTAAGTTGTTTAAATGATTTTGTGATGAATCAGATTTCAGAACATGCGATGTAAAAAAAAGTAATAATAAAAAATATTTTCTAAAAATAAAATAATTTATTCTGAATGCTTCAAACGGTTTTTTAGTGGCCAAGGTGAAAAACGTTAACTTTTAACATATTTTTAGTTTGAAAAGAAAACGACTAAAATTGTATATAAATTTTTTATTTAGTAAATGAAAAATAAAATATTCCATAGTTTTTATAAATTATAATATAGTATGACATCACTATTCTTATCATTGTTTATGAATATAATGATTTGCAACTGTCACTCCATAAAAAGCGAGATAAGATAATTATAATATTAAAAATTAAAAAATTGGAATAAATAAATTACGTAATATAAGTAATATTTAATTTCATTAATAAAGACAAACAATTTCAAAACACTCACAAAGTTTCAAAATCTTCTGGATTGTCAATCAATATTATAAATCTTAGCGTATACTTTGCCTTCTGGGGATAGGAAGTACACACATAAATTGTTTGCATTGTAAGCAGTGTGAGCATGCGCAATCCTTGATTTGATGAATAACATCCGGTTTAAAGTTTTGATTTAGCACATCACTTGAACTGCACGTTGTGAAACCAAACAAAACAAGTTAAAATGAAGTGGAGATTTAAAGAAGAATACACATACGGTAATACTTATTATGCACTAATATAGCATGCATATGCAAATTAATAGAAAAAAAGATAAATAACTTAACAACAAAAGTTTGCTTTTTTAGCTAGTAAAATGTGCAAACTCATGTCATTTGATAACAGACAAAAATTTGATGTTACTCTTTAATTAAATTACATAATTTCAGACGAACGAAAAATAGAATCAGACAAAATTCATGAAAAGTACTTGGACCGCATACCTGTAAGTATTACTTTAATTATTAGAGATATTTAAATATACAAATATATAAGCCCAATTTCTGCTTGGTCCTAAATTAGGTCATCGTCCAAAAAGCACCTCATTCACATATCCCTACAATCGATAAACAGAAGTTTCTAGTGCCTACTGATATTACTGTTGCTCAATTTATGTGGATAATTCGAAAACGAATACATCTTGCACCTGAAAAAGCGATTTTTTTATTCGTGGGCAAAGTTCTTCCCCAGTCAAGGTAATTTTATGATGTACAGTGGGAAATGTAACTAGGTTACACCTAGACCTCAGGTTTAATCATTTTTTTTAGTCGCAGTATTTTTTAAGTGGTTTTTGATGTGTTAGTTTTATTGTGACTGGGTTAGTAATGTCTTATATTATTTTAGTGACAGGACATAAATAGTTTGAACTTACTAAGTTATATTAACAATATTGGCTTTTCTGGTAAAATTTAAATTTCAAAAACTTCAATATTTATATGCAGATCAAAAGTATGAATACGTAATTATTCTTTAGACATTACATTTATTTAAACGTGTAATTAAATTAAATTGCTATTTATTTTCACTGCAATATGTATCTTTTTTTGGTTTATGATCCATGACTAATAGTTCATGTTTTGATCACGTGAATTGCTGTTATATTTTACTGAAGTTCCTGGTAATTTGAATCGGAAGTTCCTGCAATTAGGGTAACCTTTCAGAGATTTATTGTGCAAAACTTTTGCAAAGATTAAATTAAAATTATTTGAGATAAGAGTGAAAAAAAAATTATTAAGGGTTCAATCACGTAACTATTTACTTTTTGATTATGATCTTGTTTGTGCATCAACGCACTTTTTTTAGTGAATAAACATCCGGATCTTTTTCATAGAAATAATAGAATACTGACACGTCTGGGTTTTGTGAATCGTCTGAAAGGATAGCAAAACTCGTGCTAAAGGAATTTCAAAATCAAGCGATGTTAAAGCCCTGAACATAATATTGAATCATAAAAAATTTCCAATATTGTTTTGATTATAAATGTTATCTGATAACATATCTAGTTTTATAATTATACGTTTTGATATGAAATATATTGATTGAATTAAAATTGCACGTGCATGATTAAATTTTAAAAAGAAAATTACATTAAAATGAAATTGTAACTGTTGACTCATAACAGTTGTAAGGTGATAATTAATTAAACCACAATCAAACCAATTAACAATCACATTTATTATTTATTTCAGTGCTACAATGGGAAGTATATACAAAAATTATTCAGACGACGATGGATTTCTTTACATTACCTACAGCGGCGAAAATACGTTTGGCTGTTGATTTAAATTTTGCAACATCGAACCCTTGTACAAAGTTAAAAAAAAAAAAAAAAAGCATAATAAGGTTACCTAAAATTGAGATTTTTATTATTTTAACATGTTTGTTTTTCCTTCTAATCACAAATTTACAAAAAATAAGTTGTGGATTATTTTTTTACCTAAAGTTTAATGTTTTCCTTCACTTTATTATTTTTTTAAGCAATAAATTAACATTTATGTTATTAATTTTTTCCTTCTTTCTTATGCGGTTTCAGCAATTGCTGCAGTTGTTGGTCGAATTGGGAGCAGAGATCCAAACATTACATGTTGTATTACTGGAAATTTTGATAAAACCTGTAATTGGAAAAATAATCGCTTTAAATAACCTAATAACCTCTTTGTTTTTAAAAGAAACTCAAATACCTCTGCTTTATACATTTTGATGAGTCCTGAATTAATTTTCTCCCAATTCGGTACAGCACTGATATTCCATAATTGATTAGAATGCTCGGAAAAAGGACCACTTTTGACCTAGACAAAATAAAAGCATAAACAAGATAATTATAAATAAACCCAGTCTGATAATAAATTAAAGCTTCAGAGAAAAATTAATTTTATCTGATAAATTTCCAAAGAACAACACTGACTAACAATCACACACCTGTTTTATTGTATAAATTTACCTTATGTATGAACTGAATACAGGATAGAAACATATAGTCTTTTGCGTAGGCATCGGCAATATCAGGGTTATAAAAGCTTTTTGGAAGTAGTCTTGGATGTCCTAACAAAAGTCAAAATCTGATAAGACTTTGGTCTTTCGAGTTCCCTAACCTCTACCGACCAATCAGTTGTGAACTTCCCCATATGAAAGGAAGGAATTGATAGTCATCCAGACTCCAAACACCATGGCTGCCTGCTGGTTCCATGCGGTATGTTAATTGTAATTTTCTCATAAATATTAAATAACGATTAAATATTTTGAAAACAACTGCTAATGAATCATCTGCACTGAAAGCGTTGATTTTATACATACAACAGAGAAACATAGCAAATGCCATTTCGTGACCTATGATTAAAGAAATGAATGAAAATATGCGAAATTATTATTTTTAGTTTTATTTATATTATTTATACCTGTTCCATAATCAATTCTTGTTGAATTTCCAACACTTTCTATGAAGTAAACTGAAATTTCCGGTATTGCTTGATGAAATTCACTTGGAAGAGCAGTTTTCAATAAATTTGAAACGTTCTTTGATATGAAATAATTTTAAAAAAAAGCAAAAAAAGCAAAAAAAAAATTATTTAGCTTGCTCGATTAATTTATCAGATAAAAGTTCACCTCTTGTAACTTTTGAAACCAAATACGAAATGATTTATTTCCAAATCGTTGTGGTTGTTCCATTGGAGGGATTTCATCAACCCAATTATCAAGTATATCGATTAAATCCAATATACCCTTAGTCACCTGAATGAAAAATGAAAAAGATTTATAAGGACTTATTAATCTGCAATGATTTGGTAAGTATAAATACATTCGATATACGACATTCCGTAGTCATTTTCTTTCCTTTGATTACTTCATTTAACATATTAATAAACCCAAAATATTCATGATAGGCTTCTGATTTCTCCCAAACATCCATATCTTGTACATTAAAAACTTCCTTCTTAGCTGCAACATACTGATGATCCTCGGGCAATTTCGGACCTAAAATTAAAAATACTTAATTAATAAATAAATTTTGAATTAAAACTCGTATTTATACATAAATTTGCAATAAAATAAAATTATAATTAAAAAGTTATTACAGAAAAAAAGTATAAATTCTAACTTAATGTTTTTTATTGTATCTAAAATTTTTAATAGATAGAATTAAATGAAATATCAAAACGAAACAAACGAGAAATAAACATTAATCTTACTGCTGAAAGTGGTAGGATCCATTTTGTTTGTTAAATTCCGGTTCCTTTTGGTCAAAGGCGTGTAGGGGGTGTGCCAATATGTTGATGACGCACTTCCTGTTTACGTCGAGAAAGTTTTCTTGCGTTTATATTTGACCTGGTGGTTTAAACAGACCCGTCTCGTAGTCGCTTTCATAGCCGTTTTTAACTTAGCGTGAATGTTATTCAAGGTTTTTAATTCAGCAGTAAGTATATTTTGTATTTTTAAATTTATTGTTAGGTTCAATGGATGACTACTGCGCCGTAAGTAAAATAACTAGCGAAAATTTAATAATTAATTTAACTTAGTTTGAATAACTTGATGTTTTAAATGTTTAATGACTTCACTGGGACATCGCAATTTAAATTTTGGTTAAGCAGTCAATAACAGCAAGGTTTTCTTAAATATGCCTAATAATTGTTCTAAAATTGAAATTTTTAACTTTTTGATACGGTTAGGTAATTTTGCGTGCGTAATAACTTTATTTAATTTCCTCTTTACAGGGAAGGGTTCTCCATACAGTTAAGGGGAAGTTTCGAAACGATGTGAAGGCGACATGGCATCTACGAGACTCTGCTGTTGTTTTGAGTACAGTGGCTCAACCTCTTGCTGCTCCTTTGCCACGGTTACCAGTTCCTACGTTGCAGCAAACTTTCCAAAAATATCTGAAAACTGTTAAGCCAGTTTCATCTGAAAATGAATATGCGCAGGCTGAAAAAGTAAAACAATAAAGTTGATTTATTTTATTACTTTACCCAAATTATATATAATTTTTATGTTTGCTTAGTTGGTTAAAGAATTTTTATCACCTGGAGGTCTTGGAGAAAAATTACAGTTTTTACTGGAGGAAAGAGCTAGAACTACTGAGAACTGGGTAATTATAAGTTTAATGTAATATTAAATTAATCTCTTAATTTATTAATTTTTTGTTTTTATTTCTTAGCTAAGCGAATGGTGGTTAAATACAGCTTATATGGAGTTCAGAGCGCCGTTAGTTGTATTTTCTAGCCCTGGTTTAGTTTTTCCGCAAGCAAATTTCAACTCTACTGATGATCAATTACGGTAAAAAGAAAAATCTAGAAATTGAAATATAATCCTAGTTATAATAAGATCCTACCTTTTTTCTATTTGTTTGTGCTAATAGTTATGCAGCTAGACTTGTTGCTGGCGCTTTGGATTTCAAATCGATGGTTGATAAGTAAATATTTGTTTACTTTTTAAAAATAGAATTATATAATAATTTGAAATTGTGTTAATTATTTTTTAGTAAACAAATTCCTTTAGAATTAATGGGCGGCAAGCCATTGGATATGAGCCAATACTTTAAAATTCTATCAACATGTCGCATTCCCGGTCCCAAACGGGACTCTGTGCGACATTTTGGTATGGAAATACACCCTCCTTCACACATCATTGTTATTCATAAAAACCAAGTAGGTTTACTTTTAAAAAAAATACAAAAAATAATTAAAAATATAAAATAATTTTTTTTTCCAGTTTTATAAATTAGAAGTTTATGCTCAAGATGGAGACGTCATATCAGAAAAACAAATTGAATCATTTTTAAAAGATATCGTTAAACAGTCGTCGAACAAAGTACAACCTGTCGGGATCTTAACAACTGATAATCGTGATACATGGGCTAAAGCATACAAAAGATTGATCAAAGGTTTAAAAACTTAATTTAAAAAAAAAATAAAATTTGCGTTTATTTTGAATTTAATTTACAGATAAAGTTAATCAAAAATCATTGGAAGATATTCAGAAAGGCATTTTTGTCCTCTGCATCGATGACAGAAATGAAGTTACAAAAGCAATGGATATACGGAATCTTTCTTCACTGCAGTTAATTCATGGTTGTGGAAGTAGAAATAATTCAGGAAATCGCTGGTTTGATAAAACAGTGCAGGTTAATGAATATTTAAATTAAAGATATTTACATATTTATTTTTAATTTGAATAAATATTCAATTATTTAGTTTATTGTTGGCCGAGAAGGAACTGTTGGCCTTACTTATGAACATAGTCCTGCTGAAGGACCTCCGATTGCTAGTTTAATGGATTATGTTGTTAACTATATGTACGTTAGTAATGAATTTACACAAATATCTTCGTTGATAATGATGATTTATTTTTAGGTCTGATTATTCATCGAAACATCAACCAGCCAAAAATCCATTACCACCACTACGGCTACCATTTAACATTACTGATGAAACTAAAGAGGATATTGCTGTATCATCGCGAAACATAGACAAGTATTATTAAACTTTGATATTTAATGAAAACAATTTATTTAAAATAATTTTTATATTTTAGTTTGGTACAAGATCTGCAAGTAACTGCGTATACATTTAAAGGTTATGGCAAAGGTTTTATTAAATCTCAAAAGTTGAGCCCAGATAGTTACATCCAAATGGCAATTCAATTAGCATTCTTTAGGTAATGTTAATATTAAATAATTTTTAATGTTAAATTTTCTATTTCTATTTTTATTTATTGATATATACAGACTTCATAAAAAGCCTGCTGCCTGCTATGAATCTGCATCAACTCGACAATATTTGCATGGAAGAACTGAAAATATTCGATCTACTTCATTGGAGTCAGTGGCATTTTGTAAAACAATGTTAGAATCAAATTCTAATGTAGAAAAGGTTCAGTACATTCGAACTGCAATTGAAAATCATAAACGTTATGTAGCTGATGTGAGTTTATATTAATTATTTTTTTAAAAATAAATATTAACTTAATTAGAATATAAAATACTTTTAACAGGCAATTAGTGGATTTGGTGTTGATCGTCATCTGCTCGGTTTAAAATTAATCGCTCTGGAAAATGGAATTGAAATTCCTCGTGTTTTTCTTGATTCAGGCTTTAGTAATAGCAGCCATTTTAGGTTGTCGACTAGTCAGGTAATATTAAAAAGAAAGTGCAAAGAAATATTTTAACTTATTAAATTAATTTTCATTTAGGTTTCTGCAAAATGTGATTCGTTCATGATCTATGGCCCGCTTGTTACCGATGGTTATGGATGCTGTTACAACCCGTTAGAAAAACAAATCAATTTTGGTCTTTCATCGCATGTCAGCTGTTCTGAAACGTGTTCAGATAAGTTTCGTGATGCTCTAGAAAAGAGCTTGACAGATATGCACAACGTTTTGGTGATGACCAAAACATCAAAGCTGTGAAAAGTGATACAGTAGTCATTTTGAATTATGGAAATGTTTTTGCAAGTTGTAAAATACTTGAGTGTTGCAAATGTTTTTTTTACGTTAGGATGACTATTTTAGAATAACTAGGGAATTATTTTTTTTAAATTTATTTTTATGAATAGCGAATTAATACAAATTATGTTTGATATTTTACAACTAACCCTTAAAAAAATCTCTTAATAATTATCAGAATTTGTTATCTTTTTGAAAATTAAAATATTAAGTTTTCTCCAAGTACACTTTTTACATTTTACATTTTTAAAAATTTATTTGAGTTTCTTATACACTACTTGTATATATTAGCTAGACAATGTTTATAAGAGGAGAATTAAGTGCTCATTCATAAAACCAGTCATGTGAAGTGGAAATTTTTTTTTATTTCTTACATAAACGAGTAAACACTTACATTTTAGTGTTTAAGTTCGACTGAGTTCAGTTAATGGCTCTCTTCCAGTTACGTCTAGCAGTTTCTGGCACTACTTTTAATGTTATTACGTGTGTTTATGGCAATGTTGACGTTCAATTTCTTCCAGATGACTAATTTTAGCTTTTGCATTAACAGCTCATTGGTAATCGTTGGTTATAAAAAGCAAAGTTTAATGAGCTTTAAAAATCAGAAAAGTATTGTAATATGAATTTAATTTTAAAAGTGATAAAACGGTTTATTGAACTTGGCAATGGTTTGAAATATGGTAAACCGGATCTTTTATTAAATAATCAACCAATTGAATCCTCAATTTAGAAAAATTGATCATTTTAATGGTCAGTTTTTTTTAATTTAAAGAAACAAATGAAGCCTCGAAATGTATAATTAGGATATTTTTATTTGAAACAAATTATCTTTCAAATATCAATTATAATATTTATACACTGTACATAATAGAACAACATTTACAATCGTGTTGATTGTATTAACTATGCAATAAAAATTACACAAAATATAATAAACTACAAGCTTTTTGTAATTTCTTTATCTTCTTAATTAACATGATATTAAACACATTCTTTTTGTTTAAAGGTTAATTTTAAATCCAGAAAAATAGAAACTTCAACATTAATCAACGGTCAAACCTGTACTGTATGATTTAACAATATTTGTATTTTAATAATTATTTATTATATATCTTATATTTATATGGTGCAAATTATAATCGAAGCTCTACTTTAACCAGGTTCCATAAATGCAAATCTTTCGTGATTCGTCGATGCGGGGACGGGAGCAATGTTATAGCGTTTGCGCTTCTGTTGGAAAGCAATTTGCTGTTGAATTTTCTACAATATAAAATTTAATGAGGTAAGGAGCCGGCCCCTAACTTGGCCAATTGCTTTGCTTAAGCAAAAAGTAAAAAAATAAAAAAAATAATTTAAAAATCAATTAGGTGCTATTATTACTAAATAAATAGCCTAATGTGATAATGCATTGCAAATATCTATTAGAAAATTTAAATATGGTGCATTGAGACATTATTTGATCCAAAAATCAACCTCTTCCATTAATTTTATACTTATAAATAAGACAAAGAATGCGCAGTGCATATTTTTCATTCTTTTCTCACCTTGTACATATTATTAGTACGCCACTGTCTGGCCATGAGCTCCAAATTAGACAAATTGACCAAACTATCAGAATCATCGAGGAAAGATGGACTTAGTCGAGGTCCATCTTTCGACTTCCAATGGATGATACAATCTCGTCCCTCTTTTCCCGCTTCAATGTTTCCACCTACGGAATATTTTTTTGTTTTTTTTTTCACCACCAACTTCTTCATCATCAATTAGCGGATCGGCCGCCATCTCTCACCTGATCCTGTTTCCAAAATCTTATCCTTAAGACGTCGGTCGATTGAGCGGAAGACGATTCCGTCATCACTTTTGTAACGACTCTTTTCCAAATCTTTCCAACTTGGTTTCCGGAATAATTTCCACGTACTTTGAGATTCGTTTGGTTCTTGATGAATTTCAATATTGATGGCAGGAAGTCCATTTGTACTTATAGATGTTTGGTAACCCAAAGAACCCTTGTTTAATATTGAATCTTCAAATTGTTTACGAAATTTTTCCTTTTCTTTATTCTTTAGATTTGCTTCTTTAGTAACAACTTGATCATTTTCACTACTTTCAACAACTTCATTATCCTCCTCCTCCTCAATATCTCTGACTGGAATCTCACTTTTCTGCATCTTATCTGGACGACATCCTGATACTGCATTGGAAGTTGTTGGTTTTACGTCAATAGGACTAACATCCGTCCCATCAGTTACATCATTTTGTGCTTTGGAAGGCATTTCTTGTAACCCATCATTTGAACTTTTTCGTACGCTCGTTACATCAGCCACATCCGGAAGCCTAAACCTCCTTCCCGTTTCTGGAGTTGAACTAAGGCGTGGACGATGCTGGAATGATAAATCATCGAAACTAGTTTCACCTAATTCAGCTACAAAATCTGTTTTGTGTCTCTTTCGAGGTGACTTGCCGTCCCATCTCCTTCCTCTTGAATCACTCAACGATCTTTTTCGGTGTCCTCGTAACGGTAAAGTGGACTGGTGAACTGGAGATGAAGATGCGGAAACACCTCGTCGAACATCATCTGACCCGCAAATATACATCGGAAGTTGTACTAAACTTTTCGAATCTCGTTCGGATCTTGCTATATTATCGATTCTAAGTCTGTTATTAGTTACATTGCTATGAGATAAATGCATTCCATGACTTAAGTGGAAAAACTCGATATTTTCGTAATGGTGTCTGTGTCGTCTATCCACCACGTTATTTTGTTGCATTTGCCAGTTGGGTGAACTGTACCCTGATGTAGATATGCTGTTTATAACATTAGATCTTTTTGGAGGTAAAGAAAAGTCAGTTTCAGCATTGTTTGTATGTTTTGTGTATGCTACGTTTGCTTTCGGTTTTTCAGGTAAATCAACTACTGGATTATATGCTTTGTTGCTGCCTCCACGACTTCTCATCAATGAGTTGTGAACTGAATGAAAGTTATCAGATGCTTCGAATACCCAGCTGAAGGAAATGGGTTCGTAAGATGATGCCCGTCTTGTACGACATGGAAAATTACGTTTCTGGGTGAAAGAAACAATTTTATTGACCAAATCAAATTGTTATTTGCGATTTAGCATACCAATGAAGCGGGTTTATCATCTTCTGTATTTGTATTTCCAGCAATGAGTAAACAGTAAATGTATTCACAAGCTACAAACCCTACTACCAGCGCTACAGCTGTACTAATTGTACTTGACAGGTATGCTAAAAATAACAAGTACGAAATGATTTAGAATAAATGTATACACCATTTATATAAGTAAATGTCTGGTGATAATTTAATTTTTTATTTATTCAAAGTTTTGTTTAAATCATTTCTTAGAAATGGAAAAAGCTCAAATTTCATGACTTTACCTACGAGAAGCATATCGGTTTTTTCTTCACGCACTATATCCTGGATTCGAATTGCAGGTAGAAAAGCGCGCCATTCGCAAATTTCTAGTACCAGTATGTTCCCAAGGTTGATCACGACCACACCGATGGATAAACTTAAACATATTTTGTGCTAAATTTAAAACAAAATATATCAATTAAATTAAAAGATGAGAGCATGAGAATGCCCCGAAGTTCGGCTTCACCTTATAACATTGTGTAATCTTGCTTCAATAAATTTATCAGGTTTTATTTTTAATTTTACAAAAATATTAATTGGATAATTTTTACTCGTTTCGCAACAAATATGAGTTTAGGGAATACTATTGTTATTAAAACTTAATAATGTTTTAGTTGTTCTAAAATTTATACTGCAGGACTTTCTCATCAACTTAATAACTAAATTATAAAATAAATTTCAACTTACTTTAGTTAAATTACTTTTTCCACAACAAATCAAAGCTGAAAATGCTCCTCCTAAGGCAATGTTCTGAAAAAAGAAAAATCATATTTTTTTTCCCTCTTTCTTTATTTTGTTCTATTTTAAAAAGAAAACAAAAAGCTTATTTACCACAGCACCCGTCCAGATGTTTGAAGCCAACCGAAAAATGGGCAAAACCAACATAAAAACAATGCCTACCGACACCTGGACCCCACCAGCAATGATATAGATGATGGAAAACGCGAGGCAACCCAAAAGAAGACCTTGAACAGACCGGCACATGTTGATGATAATGCTTAAGTTAACCTGTGCAAGAATTTTAATTAAAAGTTGCAGTAATTTAAAATTATTTAATTATTATGTATATATAAAATTTTAATTATATAGTCAAGTAGACTTCAAAGGCATTATGTTAATGCCCGTTTAAGTATTTTATCTAGAGCTAGAATACAGGGTAAGTTAATTTTGGCATTTGACTTGCACTTTCTTAAAATTTGAGACAAGTTTCATAACTTGTAACCTTTATACCCGCATCCATTTTATCAATTAAAGTTTCATTAGATATTTGTATTTATTTTTCAAGTTAATGCAAACTTAATTTTTCCAGAAAAATTATAATTAAAATCTAAATAAATTAATTAAACTAATTCGGAATATAATCTTTCATTTAGAAAATTCTATATTTTAAATTTTGATTAATTTAAATGAAAACTAAAGTACACGTCGAGAATGTTAAAAATAAAAGAAAATATAAAAAATGTAGTAATAAAATAATTAGTACTTGAAATGCATCACATTTTTCCGGATGAATGCACACGAAATAATCCTACGAATGAGAAATTAAATGTGCAAATAATATTAATGTTGGGATAAGTCTTAGTGCACACATCAGATGTTGACCAGATTCCTTTAAATATTGCGCAGCAAGTCGCTTTTCTCGCTAGGCCAAAGCTTCGTCTCCCCCGCAATGGGTGGCATGGTCGAGTGACGTCAGTGACGTTGTAGAAAACAGATTTTTGGCGTCGCTAAAATCGATTTGTGTCTGAAAATGGATATGGGTCTGTTTCTTCTGGTAAAAAGTGAAAACAACATTTCTATACTTTTTTTATAATTTTTCGGTGCGATTTATTGCAACAGACAGCTGACAAGAGGGATATTTTTAGTAGGGTATAATTTATAGATTTGTTGGGGAATGTTTCTAAAAATAAATTGCATTTATATGTTATACAGTAATAAATTAAGTTATAATAAACAATTTTATTCTTATTTAAAAAAAAACTTTAAATTAATGTGTGAATGTTGCATTGCCTACCTAACACAAAATTGCATTTATATTCTAAATATAACTGCAATTTTGAATGTCATAACTTGGATTATTAATCAACCGAATGAATTATCTCAAATTGCTTATGCTATTATTCAGTAATTGTTCCAAATGCATCAGTTTCAATGATTGTAGGAATTGCACACATGCTTTCTGGCTTTATTTATGCAATTATTATTATTGACATACTTACGTAGTTTGTTTGTTAAGCAATTTGTAAGATATGAGCTACAAAAGCTCATGAATAAATATTATTTTGCTTTTAAATTTAAATTTTCTTCTATTTTCAATAATATTTTTGTATAAATACTCTTGATTT
>JAQFZN010001662.1:0-14602 GCA_034687075.1 Geophilus carpophagus
TTAAATAATTTTTTTCATACAGAAAATTAAGTTTTTTTATTCATGTTTTATTATTTTTTTATTTTTTTTTTAAATTATACGATAATAGTAAATTCTATTTTGTGACGTAGCGTTTAAAAAACCCCCTCTCCCCCCTTGTCACATATTGTCACAAAATCCTGGCTCCCCTTTCCCTCCCCCTTAGAGCGTGACGTCATTTATGGACGGCCCCTGATTCAAAATTTCCAAGATTTTAAAAACAATATTTTAGACAAATTTTTCCAAACTTGAAACAACTGGATAAATACAAAATAAAGTGGAACAAAATCCTTGCTAAAGAATTATCCAAAACTTTAATTTTTATTAATCACCACATGAGCATTAACTAAATTAAATAAATTGAACATTAACAAAGAATTTTTACACCCAAATGAAAGTATTCACTCAATCTTTACAGCTCGCATTGACCACTCGGTTTAAGTAATTGATTGCGGTAATGGGTTGGCTCGAGGCATACTTCCTTTAGGGACTCATTTCCAGATCAATTTCTTGTTGCTTATTCAACATCATTGACAAATGTTGACAAGTCTTCGCTTCAAGTGATAAAAATGACATGGCATTTCACATTTAATTTTTTTTTTTTTTATTTTATACATAAATTACTTTTTTCTATTTCAGGCGATAAAATTAAGAGGTTTTTACCCTCTAAACCTTTTTTTTGCCATTCTCTCTCCTACTGTAATGTCAGTGTCAGTCTCAATATCAGTTGAATCTTGTATTATTTGGGAAGGGCTTTGTCGATTTTTCTTAAATATCAAATCGATAATTATTTGATAGGTTTATAGATCGGTGTAAATGAGAAAGGGAAAATGGAACGAGGTTAGGAAATGGTTATTTATTATTTTATTATTTTTATTATTGTGTTTGTTGATTGAGATTTTTAATTAACTTAAGGAGACGTAATTTGTAATTAGAAATTGTCCTGAAATGTTACGAGTTCACAACACCAGCAGGTTGTGGTTTAAAAGACGAAATTAGTTAAGTTTTTAAAGTTTTAAATGAGCTAAGATATTTTGCAGTTGGGAATCAAATATTTCCCAATTTTGGAAAGTAAGTAATTTAAAATTTTTATTTTTTTCCAATTTTATCTGAAGAAATGAAGCAATTTTTCTTGCAGTAATTTTTACTTTTTTGGGTGGGGTTGATTGATGGGAATGGGAGGATGACGAGAAGGTGAAAAAGAAATTGATGATTAATATTAATTTGGTTTTTAACCTGCTTTTGAATGTCATGTCGAGTCATTGATCACGTTGTGTGACAAAGCACGATATAAGTTCGCTAAGATACAAATTACTAAGACCAAATTACAATCGATTAATACAATGATGTCAATTTTTAAATTATAACGGTCAAATTTATGATAAATTACTTTAAAACTAAAAATAAAACAAAAATTTTATCAATTACGAGAGGAAAGTATCAAAATATTTGCTCAACTGTTTTATGCGAGCTGCCATGACAGTCATGTGATTGAAGGAAGCGTATTTGATTGGTTAATTTTAAAATCCAGACGATTTGTTCGTTTAATTCATTTTTCTCCAACACAAAACATATCGATTTATTATTAAAATAGAAAAATTGCAACTGCAGCATGTTATTGATGTAATGTTATTGATTCTACCCATGTTCTGTAGTTAATTAGATACCAAATTGTCTTTATGTTTGCACTTAAATATCGGATGATATTTGAACTATGAAACCGGATATTAACATCATTACAACTAACTGCTTTTCAACTTGTTTCACCTACCTACTAAACTACTAATTATGAGTTTTATGGGTCAGACCTGGATTAATTTGTCTGGAAAAGTGTCAAAAAGATGGCTTTTTTCTCTCTTAGAATTTAATACTCTTATTATTACTTTATTATTAGTAATATACATTATATATTGCACCTATTTAGTAATTATCAGGGGGCAGTGAAAGTTTAATGGGAATTTTAGCACCAATTTTCAGTTAGTTATTATTGTTTTCATTTTATTTAAGTGATAAATGTGTAAGGTGATTGATTATTATCGTACTCGACTTAGATTTATGTTTGCAAGTGGATTTTATTTTCAAAGTGCCAAATTTTGTTCTTGAAAAAGTCGTGAATACGAATTGGTTGCAACCGGTGCATGGCACAGACTGATCAATAAAAACACGGATGAATGAGACTAGACGTGCTTTCTGGTTGTAAATTTACTTCCGGTATGAGCTACATCATTACCAACCATCTTGACATGGTTTGTTGCACCGGCCTTAAATTTTATTTATATTTTTATGTTTTTTTAAATAAATTTTTATTGATCAAGTTATAATTGGACATTGCTGTACTTTCAAATTTAACACAAAAATGTATGTAAATATTGAAATAATTATGCAAAAGCAGATTATTGTATTTCAATTAATAATAAACGTTTTAAAATGGAGATATTTAATGATACTACTATAGAGTTATTGTATGTACTCGAGGTAATTTGCGTGGTTCATTTGTTGGCATTCATTAATTCACAACTACAAACCAATCATTAAACTTTGATATCACATTGTTTGCTTTAAGTAATGTTATTATTATTGCAGTAATGTGAAAATTGATTTTTTTATTTAAATAAAATTGAAAATAATTGTCTCATTAGAATGAAATTTTCTAGAAAATGATTCTTTAAAAAAGTACATGAGAAATGGGTTAAAAATGCATTGCATTAAATATTATATTTACTTAAAATCAATTTAAGACACAATTTATTTAAATTCTTATGACAATTCATGCTATTGTTTATGCGACTGGATGTAAAACAATTTGAAATCATCCACATGCGTCCTGAAATCTGTAAACACGAGCGTTGTAAGTAAAAGCTCTTGATCACGCAAAGCTATTACTAGGTGGTGCAATTATCGTGCAAGTGAATCCACAAATGTATATCATTTTTCAAGTGAAATTACAAGAAAATGTACTCAGAAATAGATTAATTGTTATCAAAAATAAAATAAATTTTAGTTCTTATAGAAATTTATGCAAAAAATAGCTTTTTTGTAGCTAAAAATGTCAAATCCATGCACGAAAAATGTGTTTAATATGCAAACGCCATCTAGTGGTCAAAAACGTCATAAAAGCATAATGCCATTAATTTTTCATTTTCTTACTTTCAATATTGGTGCTATAATCTTAGAAACAATATCCAGTTAAGTTTTATTAACTTGCAGCGCCGTTACTGTAAAGATGGAATGTTATAAAATATTTTACAGACATAACCCAGGGGAGTTACTGTGAAAACATGCAGTAGGTAAATAAAGGAATTTTATAAAGCAAACAACATTTTTTTTTATTTTTAAAAAATAAATAAACAAAAAAATTTATTTAAGAAATAAAAAAAAATATTTACAAAATTATATTTATTTTCTTTTTTATATTCCCAATAAATCAATAGAAAAAAAAATTGTTAGAAGTTTGTGAGTCGTGAAATAAAGTTTACATTGGGGTATTTAAAAGACCTCACCAACCCAAAATAAAAATAAAAAAAGTGGAAAAAAATTTGATTGTCACGGAAAGGTAAACAAGTCTCCTTCACGGTATAGAAACGTCGCCGCCATCACTCTATATCGGATCAATAAATTGGTGGCATTTTCCTTTCATACTCACTGCTCAACAATCTCGTTACAAGTTTGAATTTGTTACATATTTCAGGACCATACATAAACCCTAAATGAAGCCTGTTGCAAAATTACACACATGAAAAATGAAAGTAAACTAAAATTCACACTCGAATGAGTTTATACAGCAATTTTATACCAAACGTGTCAATACATTGGCAATAAAAATGTACGTAAAGCGGTAAAATTGTAAAAGTTGATTTTGAATCAACAACGAGTTTGAGTGTTTAAACAGAAGCGTCGTACATGCTCAATTAGTCGTACCGTGTGCAGCGAGTGGTGAATTAATGAAGCTGTTGTTGCGATATCGTAAATCAAGTTGTATACAGTTTCCAGTCTAGAGGGAGTTTTCTTTAAAGAGGTACTAGCACCTTGCGACATTAAATCGAGGAATTGTGTCGTCTAATATTCACTCTGATTCAATAAACGCCACTAGAGTGTACATTAACGCTTTGCACATGACCCATTTGCGAGTAAATTGTAAAGCTAACATTAGTCAATGTCTCTGCAAATCTGCAAGATTATCTCGCGTCATAGCGACTGCTTTTCACAGTTGTTGAGGGCAACCATCAGGTTGATAGGTGCTCCTAAGAAATGATGGATGTAGACGTCATCGGGTGTAGAATTGATGGGTTTATGGGTGTGCAATTTATATAATTTATCGGTTCGGTTATTTTTGATTTTTCTTTTACTACTGTTTTGGTTAGATTAATATTTTTATGGTGTTTTGTTTGAGGAAAGGTTTTTTAAAATATTGTATGTTGCTGCCCCTGAGCTTTGCTGCTGAACTGTTGGAAATGCAGGGAAGGGGCAAATGAAAAATAAGATTCAATTTGTTTGAATTTGGATAAAAAATTCTTTTGATCAGAGTTGTTTAGTAAATAATGTATTTTATTAGTTTATTAGTTTAATAGAACGCACCAGTTTCATTTGTTTGGTTCGAAAAAAAATGTAAGTAAGTTTGATTTTTTTCCTTTGTACAATTCTTTGAAAATAAATTGATTTTTACATTTTTACATTTTTTACACAGGAAATAAAAGAGCTGAGTTAGGAAAAAATGACACTTTGCGTGTCAATTTTTCAAGTATTAATAGTAGCTTCAATAGCATTTTTGTTACTCGTTTCAAAGCTCTCTTGGGTGAGTTAAATCAAATGAAAATTACACGACAACCTGTAAAGTTGTATCAAAAGCATAAAAAATTTTATTTTTGTGAATATATAAAATTATAATAATGATTTAAATAAAACAAGTTAATTTCGTGAACGTAGTTTGTGTTTATCACATTTTTGGACCGTTTTATGTTGAATTTGATGTTTTATTTGGATGTATGCCGCATTGGAAAAAGCATGACTGAGTTTTGAATATTTAATGCAGTATAAAATCTCTTGGAGACTTTAGTTTTGCCAATATTTGCCGTGTAGTTGAGTAGGGGTGGGGTGTTTGAACAGGAGTTGCAGATGGATAAGTCTGTTTGATTCACTGTGAAAGTAAAAAGAGAAAGAATTGAAAAAATTAAAGGTTTATATTTTTATTTATTCATTTTATTGTTAAAATTGTGTATTTGTTGAGTTGTTTTTGTTATTTTTTTTAAAAATATTAATATTATTCATATAAAGTTTTTGAAGATGGTGGAAAATTGACGTATTGGGTTTGAGTTGACCTTTCGTATTATTCATTGAAGTCGAAAACTTTCTGAATACATTTTGTGCTTGAAAGGATGTTCGGAATAGAAATAAGAAATTGGTTGAAAATATAAACTTTCCTTTTCCATTCTTCAACTTTTTTTCGAAGAAAAATGATGATTAAAGCTCAAAACTAAGATTAATTTTTATTTATTTTTTTTTATCAAATGAAATCAAACAAATTCAATTTTCAATATTACAAAATGTATTTAAAATGACAGAAATATAATGTAAATATCCAATTTTTAATGGATTAGTATTTGTTTCCACATAATTCTATTATTTTTTTTACAAAGCAATATGGTAGATACTATTTTCAAAGCGTTCTACTGCACTTAGATGTCATGGGGATTGTTTTGCTCGTGTTTGATCCATTTCGGATGTTTTCAAAGAGCAGTGAAATGAGATAGAAACTTGAGTTTCAACATCAAACGGATAAATAATGCTTACTAGACCAAAAATATACCTAAGTAGCATAAAATCCACTTTACAAAACATCACTTATGATAAACAGATAAACAATTTAAAGCCTATTTATAAAATAAAGCTTACTTAGACTTTTCAAAGTAGGCTTAAATGTATTAATCCCTTAGATACTAATATAAAACTCTTTTATAGTTTAAAGATGAAAGATTGAATGGGTTATTTATATCATTACGAGGCATCAGATGGATTACAAGATTATATAACATGAGATTAATTAACAAAAGCAACATAATTGTAATTACGAATATAATATTCACAAATGATGGAATCAACGAGTTTTAAAATGATTTGTAAATCAAGGTTTTTAATTATATATGACTTTTACTACTTTTTAGTTTCGGATAAAGTGAATTTGAATAAATTGGTCTAATTTGAAGGATACGAAACTTTGAGCCAATAATGTTAAAGGACAAGATTGACTGATTTCCTGGTTAAGAGGAAGTAATGGAAATTTCATAGGTCAATTACTAATTTATGGATATAATGAAGAATTCAATTGCGATTAAAGAAATAAAAACACTCAACACCAGCAATGATATTCGTGCATAAATGTGACACTAATTTTTTACGTGTGGGCAAAAACGTCAATGGTTATGGTCATGGAACACACTTATGTACCGGATTTTTTTTCCTGATCATTATCGGGACCAATTAAATGGAACTTAATAGCAAGAGTCATGCAATTGACGACAAGTGCGTGCGCAAAGCATTGGCTTTTAATTCGAGTAAAGTGAACGGTGCCTTTAACGAGGACTTGACTTGATTCCATCGTGTGATGTGTGATATGTGATGGATCATTATTTACGACTCTACCCATTCCCTAATTGGCTCAACGGAAGTCTCTTAATTTTGATCAAGGTTAATTTATTTACTTAGGCTTAATTTTGATTTATTTTTTATTTTTTCTTATTTAGATGAGTGAAAGAATGAAAAAAGAGTTGATTGTTTACTGAGTTAAGAGAATAGTTGGTCTAGTTCGGGTGGATTAAACAAGGTGGCGTGTAAGGGATTACTAGTGGTGGATAGTGGAACTAATTTTTGGGAAGATTTTCAGTCAGTTACTTGAATTAATAACTGTTTTTTGAATTTGTACGCTAACTGTGTTTTGTATGTAGGTAAATTTAAAGAGAAGTTTTTGGATTAATTTAAGGTTATTAACAATATTTAATTATGGTAATTTTGTTAAGTTGTTTACAATTTAATTATTATGTCAGGTTTACTATTATTGTGGTATTTTAAGCGTAGAAAGTTGCTTGTGTGGAATTTACTGGGGGAGATGAGAGGAATATTTTCTTCAAGATTCCGAGGTATCAGGGGATTTAAAATATTAAAACTTTTTTTACAATTTGCACAAATTGTTTGCAAGTTTGTAAAAGTTTAGGGAAAATTTAATAAATTGAATATTTTTTTCATTTTTTTTTTTATTAGAAGTTTAAACAGAAAAATGTTCCAGGGCTCTCAAGAGCCTAAACCAAGTGCTATTTGTATGTGAATAACGTATTTTGTTGATATAAACTTTATCTAATACGATTTAAATTTACCAATAATAAATTTCAATCTTTTGTAAAATGTTTCTTATCATTTTTCTACGATTTTTTCAACATTTTTTATAATTTTAGAAAATTTTTCAAAATTTTAAACAGCACTTTTATAGTACAGCTTTAATTCAAGGGCAACTTTAATTCGTGGTTCACTGTAATATTACAAATAAGACAGGTTGGGTTCAAGGTGTGTTAAATAAACAACATGAGTAAAATTAATGAGATTAAAAAACTGAAAACAAAACAAGCAAAATACTCTGACAGCTGAAATTATCCATAGAGAAGAAGCATTTGAATATAAATAACTATTAGTAATATATTCGAATATTTTAATATTGAATTTGATTTATTAGAAATTTATTAAAGTCATATTTTATTTTTAGTGTCAATTTTAATTGAAGAGTGAATGAATGTTTATCAAATATGTGACTAAAATGTTGCATTTATTTGTTAATTTTTATTAATATCGAAATTTTATTTCTGTAAAAATTTCAAATATAATAGAATGATGAAAAACTACAAAGAGCAGCCATTTTAATATTTTCAATTAAACTCAAATTTGCTTTTTATTATTTCTTATTTGAAGAGGATTGTATATTTTAAAGGTTCATTATCATAATCTCATTTGCTTTGAGGATGAATAAAAACGCTTATTGAAAACGAGAACAAAAGATGGATTTTGGTGATAAATCTTTACATCTCATAGCAATTTTAATTTTAAATTGAAATGTCACGTTTTAAAAAAACGTTTGATTCGTGCCGAAATGATTAAACCACTTAAAACGATCAAAAATATTAATGAAATTTATTTCATTTCATTTCATAATGAGTCAAGGATGCTCTGAATACGTTTCGAATTCTACCAAATCAAACTAAGGAAGCCATTTTGACTCTATTTTATCTTCAAGATTTATTAGGTGATAGTAAAAGCCTGTTTTGATTACATTAACAGCACTTTGTAATCCAATGCTATAACTAGGTGTCACAATTAACATGCAAATAACCTTTAAACTTAATGTTTTTCAAGTCAAATCGAGATCACTAAGAACAAGGATAAATTTATAATTCTCAATAAATAATAGATCGATTTAAATATGTTAATTAAACAATGTAAATTATTAAAAACCAATCATCATTTTTATTACAAAGCGCGTAAAACATTGCGCAGTCACCTGGTGGGGAAAACACAAGTGGGTTAGATGAAGCGTTAATTTCTTATCTTCACTCTTGATTTAGCATACTAAGGTGATTTGAAGGATTTTTATTGTCGAAGCTTGCAGTGCTCGCATTCGAAATTAGAAAGGGTGAGTCTAATGTGTTTTAATCATACATGAGCTGATGAAACTGGTGTATTCATTAGGAGAGAGTGAGTGAGGCTATTTACTTCATTCAGGTTTCGAGAAATGTTTGGACTTGATTTGTACCGAGTTTGTTGGAATAAATTTACTTAGTTAGGCAGGAGGTCCAATACTTGAGGGTTAATTAGATTGACTTAGTTCCTTGCCAACAAATTCTACTCGCCATCTGTTGTTTGCGTTTAAAAGTGGATTTTTTTTGGTCTGTGCTTTCTTTCAGTGTTTGCTTTAAACACCATTATATTTACATTTGTTTACGGAATTTTATTTACATAAAAGGTTTAAAAGTTTAGTTTTAAAATTGTTTTAGATTTTAGATTTTAACTTTAAATTTTGACGTTATTAATATTATGTGTTGTCACCTGTTGGTCACCGTACTTAATACGGTAATCTAGAGGAAACAAAGTTATCAAAAGTCGTTAACTGTTTCTTTTTCGATTTTTTGAAGAAAATTTTGAACAAAAGTTTAAAATAAAAATAAAATTCGTTTTATGAAAATAAAATTCTTGAAGTATGCTTTCAGCAGTTTGATGGGTCTCCTTATTATTTTAGTTGAGTATTCCGAACATGTTCACACTGACTTGTCTGTCTCTTCTCTACTAAGCGGTTTCGCGCTACGTGAGTTGAAGTAATTGCGAGCACCAAGAACTATTGTACATCTTTTACAATTTACGATTTTTTCTTATTTAAAATAAAATTATTTCATTTTCTATTACTTTGTATAATACAATTGAACAAAGTTGTTAATTAAATTGGCCAATTGGTTGCTATTAAAGCGGGTGATGGCCGCAGAAAGGTGTTAGGCTTAGTCGACAAGGGTATGATAAAATAAGGCGAAGGAGTTGAAATGGCGATCTCCATTATTCATGATGTTGAAGATTGAATATTTTAGTAGCTCGCGTCGGCCAATTTGTGGGATATTTCTCTTGTGACTAGCGAAGGTAAACATAACTTATCAAGAGTTTCTTTTCGAAGGAAATAAAATAAGTGAATTTCTAAATGACGTTTGATGTATACTCTTGAGTGAAAGCACAAGTTAGGTTTAAATTGAAACCTTGAAATTGTTTGATGTAATAACAAAGTGTTTTTATTTTATATTGAGTGTAGAAAATGTCTTTTGTTGATTATATAAATATTAAAATCAAGATTTCCAAAGTCTGCAGACTGGAGGTTAAAGAGGAGATGGCAGTTGAGAATCTTGAAGAAAATTATTGGGAAAAGTAGCTAGATTTTAATTATCTGCAGATTGAAGAAGTGGATGATTAATGATCAAGGTTGCAATTGGCAATAGCAATAATCAAAGTGGCTTATTGTAACTACAAGATAATGGTACTATCAGAAACATCATAAGAACTTTACTGGAAGTTACAGAAACGTTAAACTATTAAACATTAATGTTATATCTCTGCCATCCAATAATTAAAATATAATAATATGGTACCGGTTAGATTTCTCTCATTAATGAGAGAAGTCTAGTTTGGTGGATAAGAAGAAAAAAATTTGAAGTAAGGTTAACATTTTAGACACAATGTTGGAATGAAAATACGAGGAGGATCTTGTAAAAATAAAGAAACCTCTGAGCTACGTATTTTTACTTAGGAAATCCGAATTGCATAATGCCTCCTGATTGGCTCTTTAAAAATTATTGATAGGCAGATTCATATCATTTACGAATTTAGCAGATACGAAGAGGAAATACTCAACTCGGGTATACCCCTAGTGACCATTTAAAGAAATAATGTTTGCTATTCACAAATTTTTTTGTTTTTGTTTATATTATATATGTTTATATGTACAGTCGTGTTCAAAAAAACTGGTTCTCAACTGCATGCTGGCAATTGAAATTATGAGTAATTTTGTGTTTCACCTAGTGGCAAAACACAAAATTACTCATAATTTCAATTGCCAGCATGCAGTGGAGTTCCAGTTTTTTTGAACACGACTGTACATCCATATAAAGTTTGTTGGTTTCATGTAGTCATGTATGTATTTACTGTCAGTAAATTCGTATCAAATCGTTATTTTACTCATTTTGTAGTTATTTCTGTAACTCAAATTATCTAAATCTCGAATTTTTTTCCATGAACTATGGTGATTCGACTTAGGAAAGTTCAACTGTGTAATTTCATAAACAGGGTCGTAGGTCGTAGCATTAATAAAATGTTATTTTCCTGACTTCTTAAAGTTATTTTAATCAAATTGAGATACAAATTAATATCTCCGGAAAGAGTACAAGTAATGGTATGAAAATGTTTGTACAATAGACATGTTTGAATATATTAAATGACTTAATTTGTCGTATTTAAAAGGTTTTATTGTAGTCATTAAGACTGAAAGAGGTTTCTGGTATATGAAGTGCAAAGGTAATTTGAAACCCTAATGGTCGTAAAAGACTCGAGTTGTTGAGTTAAAAAGTAAGGCAATTAGAAGAGAAAAATTTCCCTTCTTGTCTTTAAGAAACTTATACAATATACTAGAGTTAATTTTTGAAAAATTAAGACAAGATGTAATTATACACGGCTCGGCGGAATCATGTTCAAGTCGAAATTTGATAAGACACTCTTAACACGAGCAAATACAATTGCAAATGCTAACAACTTGGGGCTGTTTGAGTGCATTGAATGTGAAAGTTTAAAACATTTTCTCAATTTATTAATTCCTTTATTTTTCTATTTTATCACTTCAGGCACGTGTTTGTAAAACTTCTAATTGGCTCCATCTCATCGTTTTCAACTTGTCATGTGTAAAATGGTGTCAGATTGGATCCACTGTTTGGACAAAAGGTAGGATAAAACCTTTTTACACTTATTTTCTCATTTTATTCCAGCAATATGTTAAAACCTGGACACCTAGTAGAGAATTTTCAACTCGCTTTCATGTGTTGCTACAATTTAATGAAGCACAGCTTTACACTCGGGTTAGAGAAGAGCAAGGGTTGGTAACTGACCACTCGTGTCATGACAAGTTACAACTCTCTCTCTTTCTCTCCCCTCTGGGCACATGAGCGCCGTAGTGAATTATACATTTTGGCTTGTTTAAGGACCTATTGCGTTGATTCGATTTAGTGTTAATGAAAGGTTGTCGACACCCCGTTGTTTAGTAACAAAGGCGTGTTAGGGCACTTTGTAGCTTTGACCCTGGCTCCTCTGGTGATTGAGTTGGGTGTGGAAAACGCATAAGGTAAAGCTTAAGTTGAGTAACATTTGAACAGGGCAAACTTTGAGTTCTCCCATTTGACTCATGATTTGGAAGTTAATAAGAAAACGTAAAGTTTGTGGGCTTTTACTCAGTTTTGAGACACCTAGTATGAAAATTTGAAAAAAATGACTTTTTTATTATTTAGTTGTTTGGGATTTACATATGATAAAATATTATGCTGATGTATGGAAATGATGTTGAAGGAAATAAATTGATTTAAACTGAAAATTAAATTAGATGGTTTAATAAATGAGATTTAACTTTTGAGTTATTTTTTTTACTGAGATGAATTTAAAAGCGACCATGAAAGAATTAATTTTTAAAATTTTATTTGAAAATATTTGTTTGAATAAATGAGATTTATCAGATGTAGTTGATTTAATATTTTTGTGAAATATTTGTTTGGGTGTGTGTTTTTACGGATGATTGTCACAGATGGGTTTCTTTAAAAGCAAAAACCACTCCCAACATGTCTGGTGTTGAGTCATTCATCTGACAGTGCTTTGGCGGAAATGCGAAATGAGGCAGGTTAATGAAGTTGTGTAATTATCGTCCCTTTTCCCTCTTCTATGCTTTGCACTCCCTTTGAGAGTTGGTTTGCAAAAAATGGATTCAATCTCACGTGTATTTATCTCACTTTATTTTGCTTAAGTGCACTGCTATAAAGGGAGTTTGCTCCTACACAAACATGGCTGCTCGAGTAATAAAAAAGGTATTCAAATAAGCTAATGTTTAAAAGTTAGAAAAACTGCTATAATAATTAAATTAATAGCATGACAATGGAAAATTTTAGTTTATTAAGTTTATTTTCAACATTTGTTTAGTTTTTACAAGATTTTTAAAAGATTTTTGAAATTTTAAGTAATTTTAAGTGACTTTTCAAAATTTTAAAATGATTTTTTTAAGATTTTTCATGATTTTTCAAGATTTTCATGATTTTTTAAGGTTTTTCAAGATTTTTCATAATTTTTCAAGATTTTTTAAGATTTTTTATGATTTTTCAAGATTTTTCATGATTTTTTAAGATTTTTCATGATTTTTTATGATTTTTCAAGATTTTTCATGATTTTTAAAGACTTTAATATTTTTCAAGATTTTTCATGATTTTTTAAGATTTTTCATGATTTTTTATGATTTTTCAAGATTTTTATGATTTTTTATGATTTTTCAAGATTTTTCATGAATTTTAAAGACTTTAATATTTTTCAAGATTTTTCATGATTTTCATAATTTTCATGATTTTTTTATGATTTTTCAAGATTTTTCATGATTTTTAAAGACTTTTTAATATTTTTCATGATTTTTCATAATTTTTATGATTTTTTAAGATTTTTTCAAGATTTTCCAACATTTTTGTCGAAGCCTTTAATATTTTCATTATATTTTTTAACTTTTATCTTTTCCTAGTCAGGAAATGAAAAAATATACTGTAAATATGAGCAGTGCATTTTATGTATTTGCAGCAAATCCCAGTTGAAATTGAAAGCATCACTTTCGAAAACTGCTGCTCTTAAGTTTAAATGGCTGAACGGTTACCCATACAGCACACTCGTCCTTGGTCTTAGGGTCGTCGGTTCAAATCCAGCAAAGGAAGTTAGATTTTTTCCTTCGTTCAGGAAAAGAAATCTAAACTCCGAGTATTTGTTCGAAAAGGGGCTTTACTGTCTCTTTGTGGTCGGTTTTGCTCATTACGAGTAAAGAAATTCTTAAAGGAAACAAAGGTCTTGGATACTAAACCTGGATTCGGATTAAATTATATATCTTCATAAATATATTTCAATAAATTTATTTTTCTCTTTACCTAAAAATAATGATAAGAAACTAAATATATTTCTTATAATACCATAAGGTCAAGTAAAATCAAATATCTTATCATTAATACCATACTTTTATGCCAAACTAGCCACAGGCCAAAACTCGAACAATAATTTTCATTTTCTATTACACTTTAACAAAACAACATTGAAAAGTTGCCACAATTCCCGAATGATTTTGTGATCAACATTTCACAATAACGTCCGATTTTGCATACATTTTAATAAATCTCTTTTTAGTATAGCATTAAATATGCAATTCTTAATGTGGTATAAGCGGTCACTTTTGAAATGTGCATTTGTGTCGCATATGAAACGATGCCAAAGGGATTATATAGTGTACATAGTTGGGCTAACTCGTTGGCTTTGCATAACGTGACAATTAGTTGTTGGCTTTCCTCGAGGGATGAGGTAATCCTGGAGGATGAGGAAGGGAAGATTGTGTTGAGCCAGAAAAATCAATAAAGTGGAGCAGTGCAGAGCAAAAGGCTCAAATCCAATGGTGCTGTTTGCACCTTTTGCTTCAACTAATCGAGAATGCCATCAAGCTGCACATTCATCCCCTTCTTCTCGCTCCATCTATCGGTCAGCTGAGAGGTGCAGTGACCAATAACCGTCACCCTTCACTGGTCATTGAGTTAGTTCAAACAGATCGCTCAACCACATAAATGTTTTTATAGGTCTATTATTTATTTCTACTTTTTCTGTTAATAGGGTTGGATGGATTTAAACTGATTTCGGATTTAACTAGATTTACTTTAACGAGACTTGGGATGTAATGAGATTTAGGATTTAATGAGATTTAGGATTTAATGAGATTTAGGATTTAATGAGATTTAGGATTTAATGAGAT
>JAQFZN010001663.1:0-14594 GCA_034687075.1 Geophilus carpophagus
ATTCAGTTTTTTTTTAATTTAAGCTAAATACCTATAGAAAATTATCCAGTACACAACTTTTTAAAAAACAAATTTGCGGCAAGTGTACAAGCTTTAAAACAAAAAAATTAAAAGTTGCCACATTCACCCCTTCGGGCCGCATTCACTCCACCTTACGGTATAATTAAATCGTGTTTGTTTCTATATGAACTCTGTCTTTGTCAATTTGCATACTGAGAGAGGAAAAAACCTGAAGTAGGTAGTACATAACAAAAGGTTGTGTGCGCATTCAGGCGTATTAGTTGATAATACAATAATCTAGCAGTGCAAGTTAAAGGGAAAAAAACCTTGCAAGGATTATTCTCTCCAGAGAATAATCAGGGACAGAATCTAAGCTCACCTTCAGAGGTGGAATCAAACGCTGACAATGAAATGTTAACAAGTATAAAATTATATTTGCACACTTGGATCTTCTGGTCTCGAGTTAGATGATGGTTCTTCTAGATATCATAGCAATTTAAAAGGATGGCCTGTAAATAGTTAGATCGCAGCGCAGGAAAGTCGCATGCACAGTAGTAACTCTACACTATTGTAGAAGGTTAATATTTCTGCACAAGAAATATTGCACTCTTCGAACAAGAGAGCTTCTTCGTACAAGAAGAAAGGTTTGATCAACAAGACTATCCGTACAATAGGTGAAATAAGTCACAATAATTGCTTACACAAATATAGGAACAGATTTGGTTTTGGTTTGTCAAATTGTCAGAATCAGAAATATATTGCTTAAAGGGAATGTTACCTTTTATATAAGCAATAGAGGGGACACCCTTTATTGCAGAACTTGTGATCCCCAATCCCACTGGGTGACCTGAAATTAACGGGGAGGAGTAACTATTCACCTGGTTGCTATGGCATTATTTAAACCAGAGTACCAAACTTTAACAATGTTGTTATTATACAGATATTGAAGGCGTTGGCAAGAATTAGACCATCAACATGAGAAACCGTATTGTGATTAGCCTTAATTTTCTTATATTCGATTATCAAAAATCTCAAGAGAAGATAAATAAATTACAGTACATTTATTTAACATCATAAATAAACTACTGTTACCGATAAATTCAATAAATTATTTTTGTTGACCGCATTATAAAGCAACATCACATTTACAATACAGAAATAATTCTAAAAATTTATGTTGATTTCCTAAGATTTTATTTGTCACATACTCCGTTTTTCACGTCTTGCAGTGTCTTCTTCATTTTCAGTCCTAGGGCAGGGACCAACAATCTAAGCATAATTAAATAAATATTCATTTTAAATCAAAAAATTTTTATATCTAAGAGAAAATACTTCATTTCTCATTGAACTCAAATAGTAGCCCCACCAAAACGCAGCCATCGGTGCAATCAAAGGCACAAGCTGCGCCAAAATTGGTAAACTATCTTTTCGACGATTAGCAAAATAGTCGATTACTTGAATCGTTGGCCAGTATACCCACCCTACCTTGTAGGTAGGCCAAAACTTATCTTCGATTTCTTTAGTGATTTCGTCCGTTGTCTGTCCTTGAATTAGTCCCATTCCTTACATAAAAGATTTAAAAAAATATTATCGTAGGCAGTACTGCAAAAGACCAGAACTCGGATACACTAAGCAATCATTAAATGTTAACAATGTATTGTTCATAGTCTTATTCGGTAAGGCTAGGTTGTAACAACGTTAATTAACCACAATCTTAGCTAAGCTAGTAATTAAGGGAGGTCTCCAAAACGTTAATGACAAAATGTTTTATGATAAAACGTTAAAGTGTTTCTTAGTCACTCAGCCTAAATGGGCGCTCAGCGAGTCGCCTGACGCTGCTTACTCTAGGACTTTTCAGTTATTACTCGCAGCCAAAATGACAAGACAATCAATTACGCATAAATCAAACATTTACTTGAGAATTACTATAAAAATTATACAAGATAATGAGTATGAATATTAAAACATGAATATATATAAATAATAATACAGAATTACTGCTACTTGCAGCAACTCTAGAGATTAAACAATTAAATCTACAATTGTCTATTAATTATACATATACAATAATGAAAAATAATAACAATTAAACTAACTTAAAGTTAACACAACATAGACTTATTCACAAATGAGGAATTTCCTCGCTTTGAATCACAAAACTGGTGACGACTTAGTCTCTCAATTCAGTATCTTACTGAATTAAGAATGAACTCAGGCTAAAGCACTAGGTGTGTATAATCTGAATCCGGAGTCGCCACTGACCTTTCTTTGGACACAGCTCAAAGAAGAAATCTCTGGTCACATGACCACATGATATCATCAATCCGTCATTGGCTGGGCACTTGTGCATACTTAATTAGGCAGAAGTGGCTCCAGCTGTTATCATTTGGTGGTGAATTCAAAAGGGCCCTTTTGAATCACCACAACGTATAATAATACTAAAAATATAAAGCCTATGATGTAGGGTATAAAGTTGTTGCCATATGCAGATGCAGATGTAAACTTAAGAAATTGCTGTATTATATTATGGTTTTTTCCATACGTGTTGCTTCTTTTTTATCTTTGTTTAAGGCCTTTTAAGATCATGATCATCTTAAGGAGAGGATCGAAAAAGCCTTAAACAATGATAGAAAGAAGACAACACATAAGGAAAAAGCCATAATATACTAATAACTCTTTATAATTTTTTTTCAGAAATAAATTAAAAGCATTTTTAGAAAGATGATGTTCTTCAGACTCTTTCATTGATTTTATTTTATCTTAATTGATCTTAAGAGCAAAGTAGCGTTTTGCTTCAATTGTAATAGTGCTTCGATAATAACGACGGTAGATAATTCAACAAGAATCATCTACAGTTAAATATTATAATTTTTATATGTAAATGACTAACTGCATTTAGCACTTTTTATAGGAGATAACTTTGTTAGAAACTTAGTGAGAGGAAAAGTTCTTGTGCTTTGCAAACTAATAAGCACTGCTCACAATTTAAGATTTTAATTTCCATTCTCATTTTTAAATAAAAAAATTTGTAAAATCATTTTGTAATTAGGCATTTTGGAGAACACCCAGTAATTAAACTTCTGTTGACTACAAAATTATGTTGCACCAAATATTAAATTTAACATTTTAATTTTAACAATGGTTTTAATTTAGCAGGCTGCTTTTGGCCAGTTAATATTGATCAGAAACTTACTTGTAAACAAGCAAATAAATTGCTCAACGATTTAAATAGTATTGCATAATCAAATTGTACTATGCTTATAAAAATACAAAATTTATAGTTAAAACAGATTTTGATTGGTGCACAGAAAATTACGACTTAAGTCTAAAAATAGTCTATTTAACTGAGAATTTAATCCACTCAGATAAGTGGATTACATTCCCATTTTTATAGATTTTGTGTGTAACCAATTCCGTCATCACAGATGATTGCTTTGTGAAACCAATCTCAGGTCATTAAATTTACAACATACTCGGCGTACCATAATAAAAGGTAATAATCTGGAAAGGGGAATAAATTACTTGTTCCAAAACTGCTCTCTTCAAAGTCGCTGCCATAGAATCTCCAGGATACACCCATTCAGCAAACATATACCAATAATGCATAGTTGGCGCCAACCAAAGGCCTCCAAACATAGCAAAATGGATGCACTCCATCCAGTTTATTACTTCATTACCAGAAGCATATTGTTGCATTAAACTAGCAACGGGATAAACGAAGGAGTAAACACACATTCCTCTTAAAACGGGAAACCGGTAGAAGAACGAGTCTTTATCTACTACTGGTTCTGGCGGTTCTGGCGGTTCATCCTCTTTAAGTAAAACTCCTCTCATTCGACTTAAAAATTTAGGTTCCTCTATACCATGCTTTTTGGCTAATTCTGCTAATTTAGCCGATTCTTGTGCGATACGTTCTTGAATCGGTTTTAAGAGTTCTTTCACTTTCGCAGTGAATTCTTTTAATTGGTGTCTGAAAGACATTGTATGAAAATCTGAAAAATCAGCAGAAAGAATCCAAATGCTTTTCTGCAACGAATGAAATGTAACAAAACGCACGAGGTAACGTTACGTAACAAAGCCAAACATAAAGCATAATCCTTACATTTATTTAGCCCAAAATGAACAAAAGAATAGTTAATAATACGTGAGGTAGGTTTGAAGTTATTTAACTAATTCGAACAGAATTGTAAGTCTTTTGCAATAAGTATTATAATCAAAAAAAGAAAAAACATCCATATTTTCACTTGAAATACAAAATTATATTTTACTAAATAATTAGCAATAAGTTACTGAAATCTAAAACAAAATTCCGCAGTACTACTTGAAGTGAATGTAACCCATATAAAATTTAAGAAAAACAAATCTGAAATACAAAAAGTACAAAAAAATCATACATTATGCACAAAATTCTATAGCTAAGCTGAAACATATTAAGTAACAGCTCTTTAAATAGATTTAGTGATTATACATTTCTAATTTTTTGTTAAAATTACGCAATTATACCACTAATATCGTGAAAAAAAATTCGTATAGTAAAAAAATTTTATTTGTATGTTAAAATAACACATATAAATCCTCATTCTTATTGCCGATTAATGAAAAGTAATACTAGCAACACTAAAATTTGTTCACTAATACTCTTTTCATTTTAAGAAATTAAGAAATCGGACATTTGTTATTATCACAGCCTTCAAAATTTGTGCTACTTGACAGCAAATCATTCATTTACACACACTGTACAATATCGTATTTTTACCTAATAACAGCTGTGCAAATAGAATGCGATTGCTACTTTAAGCATGAAAATATGGCATTTTATGATCATTTTTTCTTAGGGGATTTTTTATTACTTTTCTTTTGACTATGTGTGCCTAACTTATCTTCCAACTTTTCAACCAACTCATTCAGTTCTTCCTAAAAATTACCAAAAGATTAATATTAGAAATTAGTTATATAATTGTTAAAAATACGGCTATTACCTGATCGTAGCTATACTGTAATTTAAAATATTTCAGATCTCTTTTCTTCTTTTGAAAATGTTCAATGGCATGATTAAGACAATAAACAATATCGTCGTCAGCATTCACCACCTACATTTTTTAAAAACTATTATAACCTACAATTCTCTTCTACTGCATTAATTTTTTTTTCCAAAAAATCTATATTACCATGGAAACGTAACAGTTTGCACGGCAAACATCACATTCATATTCTTCATCTTCTTCTGGACTCCGCGTTCGCCTTCGTTTTACATCACGTGCATCAGAATTGGGCAAATGCTCAGATGTTTTCAGACCAAGATCGTGAAGTGTTTTTCTCAGTGTCAATTCATTCTGTCTAATCTTTTCCATGACAGGCTGAATAAGTTGCAATACCTCAAGCTGACTTCTGTTGTCCAATGCAATGCAAAAAAGAAGTCGTTCTAGTGAAAATACAGGTGGCTCGCAGCTGGCACGAATCTCCTACGTCATAAAAATTTATAATTATCAAATTATTAAAATTAATATTCATAATCTTCAAACAATCATTTAAATTTTACATTAAATGCATCTTCTGCATTTTCAAGCCATTCTCTATGGGCAAAATATACAGATTCTGATACTGTATATCCACAACAAATTGTACTAGTAAAAGCCCTTGGAAAGACCAGTACAAATTGGCCAGTTTCTTGTTTGATGCGACATAAAGAAGCGCCATTTGCAATTAACTGAGAAGGCGGAACCTATGATAAAAATGTTTTAATTAGTCCTTTAAGTCAATTAAAAATTAAAAAGAAGTTAAAACTTTACCATTGCTGTGTCAGACGGTAGCCAAATAGGATTGTCAGTAACGTACTCTGGTACTACCTTCTTCATTGCATTACGAAATTGTTGACTTTGACTTGCAGGCACGCCATACCTGAAATTCAGTTTAAGTCAATATTCACATTATACTTCACTTTATGCCCGTTTGTGTAATTACCATATTTTGCTTGCTCCCGCATGTAAATATTCAATCCATGGTAAGCAATGTGGATCCCTATACCAGCAACCAGTTGTAAACAACATTCCGACATGAAGCGTGGGAATTGTCACACCTTAAATCATGACATAAATCAGTTGAAAATATTATTTTGTATCTAATAAACACTGCTTAAAATACCCATTATCGGACCCATGCTCCGTAAAACAGTTCCAGAATTATTTGTTAAGACTTTCAAATTCCATGGATGCCTAAACCAATTTAAAAAATCAATCAAATTAATTAATTAATTTCATAGTAATTGAGTTTATTTACCTCGAAAATGTACTGTTTTTATTGCAAGTAAATCCGTAGCCATAAACACTGCTATCGATATTCCCAGCATGTACGCAGGCATGATCCTGTTTTTCAGTTACCAACTTCCAATATTCATTCTAAAATAATCATTAAAGAGTCAAATATATTTTACTCCGAGTTAGAAAGGAAAATAAAATCACCTCAACATCTTCAGGCTGAGGCTCCTGCTTGAACCACATTGCCATCGTGTTGCGCGCGATGCGGTAAAAGCAGCTCAGTGACATAGAACGCCCCTATTTAACATGTAAATTGTATTTAAAAATTTGTTAATTGTGTTAATTTGACAAAAATAAAACCTTTGTAACACAATCGTCAATATCAGGATGGCCTTTATTTTTTTTACGTTGTCTTTCTAAATGAACTTGATGCTCCAACTTTTGCCTTTCGTCTTTAGTTAACATACTATACGATAATAAATATTTACAATAAGCGTCATACAGCTTCGTTATCCTGTCTTGAGCCTATAATAGATAAAATTAAGAAATATGACAAACAAAACCAACAAATTCATTACTTACAGATTTTGGTATTTTCATTGCATCTGCTATTTTCTGCCACTTCTTTTTCTCAATTACTTCTTTAATTCCACCATGTTTCTCGACAGTTTGATACAGTTTGGGTAGATCGAGTTCCATACCACCAATCTAGTAATAAATTTTTCAAAATTTCCTTTCTAAAATTATCAAATTTTATTCCTACTAGAGGAACTTGATCCAAATTTCCACCCTGTGACTCCAAATGTCGACGAATGCTTGCCATACGAAGTACATTGGGCCCACTCCTAAAATCAGTTTAAAATATTAAATTTTTTCGTTGTTAATGAAGTAAATTACAAACCTGTGAAACATTTTATGAATGTACTGATTATGAGCTGAAAACCGCATATCATCATTAATTTTGCACTCGGGCTATTCATTAAAAAGAAATAATAATAATAATAAAAACCTCCAAAAAAATTAATCAAATAATTTAAAGTTACTTTAAATGGCGCTGGTGGAATTATTCTACAGATGCCATATTTTTCTCCTTCTGATCGAATCTTTTCAAAATATTCAATCGGATCTTGAAATTCTTCTTCAGTAGGACTAAATGTAGGTGCTTCAAGTAATGAAATGGCAGGTTCATCATCTACATTTGTATTAACAACTTGTTTTGATTGTGCAGGTTCACTTTTAATGTTTTTATTTGTTGAACCCGGTGGACGACCTCTCCTAAAAAAAAATTATTTTTTTATTTATTACGTAAAAACCTATTAAGTAAATACTAATTAAAAGTCGATTTCTTGCATTTTTTAGAAAAATAATGTCTACTACCTTCTAACTGGAGACGGTTCAGCTTTAGTTGGCTCTTGTTTCGGTGTAGATGTTTTCGTCTTGCCTTTCGGCGTCGTTGGAACAATCGGGCTCGGAGACGGACATTTATTGGGAAGTGACCCATCACTAGATCTCGTCGATTTTCCAATCTTTGTACTGTCAGCAGTTTGATTAGTCGGACACAAAAGCGAATCGAGTCGTCCCCTGGATGATCCAGCAAAACTTTCGCTAAAATACGATGGCGTTAAGATCCTTTCAAGGGACAAACTATTTTCACTTCCAAACTCCGATCCATTAAAATCGATCATTTCTTCCTCAAAGTCTGACATGTCATCGACAAGATTTACTTGAATAGCCACAGAGTTGCTAGTAATATTGTCTTTCACAGCTATAGAAGTACTTTCACCAACGTGAACACTTCCATCATCTAACTCTGGCATTTCTGAATAAGAATCGTTCAATATTTCAGATATGCTTTCAGCAGAATCTGATATTGATCGACTGCTTTTCTCCCGATTTAAATTAGAACTACTCCCACTTTTATCTTGATTTAACGACAACGATGAAACCTCTTCTTTGACTGGAGAAAACTTTCGTTTGTCATTTACAATTTTTCTTTTTGATTCTTTGGTATTTTTTACATTAACTGGTTTACACATGAAAATTTGTGGTTTCTTTGTGTAATTACAGTGATCATCTAAACCCAAGGGGACTTCGTAACGTATATTTTCGTTCACTGAAGTTTTAGAGGATTTAGAAACAGGACTTTTTTTAACAAGCTTTGCAACCTTCTTTACATTGTTTGTACTCTGTTTCACGGTGGAAGTTTCTTTTTTTACTGATAATTTAGGAACTTGCACTTTATTTTTTTTCATCTCTGTGGTCTCTTTTTTACGTTGATTAGCCTGGACAGGTTTTCGGTATTTATAATCAGACGAAGAGTCACTGTCAGAAGACGATGACGATAAATCGGAGTCACTGGATGAACTTTCCTTCCATTCAATTTCTCGTTGAACTCGTCTACCTCTCGTATTTCTTTTAGGTGGTGTTGGTTTCTTCTCAATTTTTATAGTTTTCTCATTAACATTTTTGCCTTTCGCTTTGTTCTTTTTCACTTTTTCTCTAATTACTTCCTCATCGTCGTCGTCGTCGTCGTCATCTTCTTCATCATCATCATCATCATCATCATCAAACAAATCAGATGACATTAATTTCTTCCCTAATAATTCTAAGTAAACAGTAGCTGCCTCTTTTGTTTTCCGACTAGGTCTTCCACTGGCAGTGCGTTCAACAGGTTTTTCTTCCACTTTTTCCGCTACCTTACGAGTTACTTTATCTTTTTTTGTAGACCTTAAACATCGGCCTTTGCCTTCTACTTTTTTTGTAGTTGTAGTTCGTTTTTTATCTTGACCAATTGACCAAGAGTCATCCGATGCTGTTGAGGGAGTCGACGCACGACTTGACTTAGCCTTCTTTAATAACGGCTCATCATCACCAGATGAGAAGTCAGAAAGACGCAGAAAATGCCTTCTAGGTCTCGTCTCTCTTAGACTTCTTCTCGGCTCTACTTTCACTACATTTTTCCTTTTATCTCCTTTTCCGTGTTGTTCGTCAGAGGCTCTTTTAGAAGCTTCAAATGCAGCCCTATCCAATTCTTCTTTTAACGACCGCGTCATCATAGATGAATTTCTAGTCACAGGCCGTTTGATTTCAGGTTTTTTAGAAATATTTAAATTTTTGTCCTCAGATAAACTTCTTTTGCTAGAATTTTTGATTGAGTTTGTATTTTCAGTCACTATTTCATTCGTTAATTTTTTGTTTTTTGTCTCTTTCCTAATGCCTTTCTGTTCCTTTTGTGTTTTTTGTTCATTGTCATCCAACTTTGCATCTTTTTTACTTTTGCCTTTATCTTTTTTACTTCCTAAATTAGCATCAAGCATTTTCTTTGCCTTAGCTAATGCTTTCTGTTGCTTTTCCAATCGCTGCTGCTTATATTTTTGCTTAAGAGCATGTACAGAGCAAACCTCTTTTCCACGCCCAAATCCCACTGGCAAATGTGAATCTCCATACTTTTTACCATCAGTATTGTGGTCCTGTAACACAAAATTAATTTTAGTTTAATAAAGTTTATAAAATTAAAATTACAGGTTTGTTACTTTTAATTTGTCAGTTTTCAAATCTGAAGATTTTTCCACATGATTCACTTCATTTTCAACGTCTTTAAACTTAATTCCATTTCTAGATGTCTTGTGCAATTTACCATTTTTATTGGTTGATTTTATGTCTTATGATAAAATATAAAATAAGTTTTAATTTATTTTAAAAAAATATATAAATTCCATTACGTGTGTTATGCCTGAAACAAGGCTTTTGTTTCTCTGTTACATCAAAAGTGATTGGACTATTACATCGACTGTCACAAATTAAATCACTTTTAGTTGCAATATTAAAAAAATCAAGCGCCGGCGGCAACACGGAAGTTCCTAGATGATAAACGTATTAATTTAATAAATTAAATTATACACAGCAGATGAAATTTACCTCGTAAACAAAGAAACGTCAGAAAATCTTCAGTCTTTGGTCTCTGAGATGGCAATAAGTCGTGAGCGCATGATGAATTATTTCTGAATTTAACAGGTGTAGGTGCTGGACTATTCGGATTTGAGCCTTGTGCAAATTTTCGTTGAGCATGAACTTTGGTTCTGAAACATAAATTTTTTGGATGACTTGCTAATATAATAAAGAATAATTTTTAACCTCTTAGGACTGCAATTAGCGCTTTCATCATACAAATGTCCATTTCGTTGTAAAAGCTTTTTACTTCTCTTTGGACCGTTAACTGAGCTTGTCGAATTCGTTTCAACACTTCCATTTCTCTTATTTTCTTGCAAGGACGCATACAAAGCCCTTTTCAGATCTTTTTCCTCACGCCAAAGAAGCCCGTTATTGTATTCCTAAAATGATTAAAACTTATTGGAGCTTATATTTTAAATAAACATTATAAAATATGTTACAAAATTTTTTTGCATAATGTTTCTTTTGGGTCTCTTTAGCGGTGGATTAATTTTAGGCACATCATTTCTGATGTTTTCCAAACGCGATTTACCATCCTCTTCTTTTTCTTCTGCCTTCATGACGTTTTCCTTCCACTTCAGCCCATACACACATGCTGCACTGAAATAGTAATGAAGTTTTCCATATTATCAAATCGGAAATTCACGGGTGGTAAACAAACAAAAACGATAAGACACGTATTGTCATAATTACAACTGTATTTTAACTGAAATGTTCCTGTACACTTAAGTTATTTAAAATTACCCTAAAATGAATATGATACGTCAGTAAAGACTGAGATATTAGTAAATTGGTCCAGAGCAAGCGTACGAAATAACGTTAAATTGGTTAAATCCATTGTCCATGTGCTCGTGCTTCGCGCTGGCGTTGCTACAGTAAAAACTATAAACTCAAATTAAGCACTATTTAAAAAAAGTTAGAGTAGTATATTGATATTATTATATTATTTTTTATTGTAAACAGTAATAAATTATAATTATTACATTGGTGAATCTTAGAATTTTTTGAAAATTGTTTGTTTTTGTTGACCTGGTTAGAGACACTACCGCAGTTGAAGCGCTTTTATATTACAAATGGAAGTATGTTGCCCTTTAGAAGCTCGTCTGCTTACATCATTTTCATTTTAATTTTTATTTCAAAATCGTACTGTGATGATGAATTTACGGAAGAACTGTATATTAAACCATTACCAAATGGTTTTGTGTATGCTCATTTTCAATTTACTGTTCTACGTGATGTAAATCCACTTAACCAAATTCAAAGTAAGTTTGAAATCTGGCTTGCTTCATATATTTTATATAATCTACAAGCATTTACTATATTACTTATTTGCTTCAGATCATTATTATCATTTATTCCCGAAATCTCTTGGTGAAATTATTTCGAAATATAATGTTCGAGAACTTCACCTTAGTCTAACCCAAGGTTTATGGAAGCATAAACACTGGGGTTATCCATTTGAAGACTCTCCACCTGGAGTTGAATTATGGGCATGGTTTCACGAATGGACAACTGAGTAATTAATCTAAAAAATATTATAATCACCATATTAATAAATTGTTTATTGAATTTCAGCGTAAATAGTAGTTGGTCTGATTTAACCCACTCCTTGTCCGGTCTTTTCTGTGCTTCACTTAATTTCATAGACACGTCTAACAGTGCTAGTCCCCAGTCTTCATTCAGACCAAGAGGAGTGGCATCTGAATCATTCGCTTCTAATGGATCACATTATCTACGTTACTCATCTTTACCTAGGGAAATTGTTTGCACTGAAAACTTAACGCCATGGAAGAAGTTATTACCGTGCACTTCCAAAGTACTATTATTAATTACTTTTAGAAATTTTTTTTTAAAATCTAATACTTAAATTTAAATTAAAGGCTGGACTCACAAAATTGTTGAATTCCGCACATTTATTCAACACCAATTATCATTCACTGGCAGTGCATGTTCGACCAAAATGTCGGGTATCGGTTATTAAGATACAAGATGTTCTTAACTCTTTTACATTAATTTCGTATTCGTTATTTAGGACACGAAGTGTAAAACAATTAGTTTGGAGATGATTCAAACAGTAAGTCTAGTTTACGAAACTGCTTATGGAAGTAGAGGAAAACAAGGTAAAATTAAATTTTAGTTAGAAATAAATTCACAATAGTGTTATTTTCTTTGAACAGATTGGTCATTTAATAGACTTTTTGGCTTGGAAGTAACAGAGCGATGTCCCATGGCAACGAGCAGTAAAGTTTATGTAGACATTTCGAGCAACGAGGTTAATAGCATACTCGAGATAGATACCTGGATGAGATACTAAACAATTGTAAATTCATTTCAGACTCAAGGTACATTTTCACTTACACCACCACCAACCGATGTTATTTCTGCATCGAGAAGTGGAGAGAAAAAATCTATTGCTGTATACGATCTAGGGCAATTGTCACCGAATCATTCCTTACAAATTGCTTCTACATACAATTCCACAATTATTTATTCTGTTGTTTCATCACCTAAAATATACATGCAACGGTACATCACAGGTAAAACGAAGATTAAATATTAAATTTTAAGTTTTTTACTTAGCGAAATTTACTTTCAGGATATGGACAAGAATCTGGAGGAATTAGAACTCAATTGCATAATTCTCAATACCAAAAAGAACAAACAGTTATTTATATGGAATTAATTCCTTGGTTCTTCCGAATTTATTTACACACACTGAAAATTAGAAGTGGTTATAAAATCATCAAACCCAGTAAAACTTTGATTGAATTTATAAAAGAAAGGAATATTAAAAAATATATTTTAATTTCAGTCCATATAAATTATGTTCCTTCCCGCGATCGACAACAACCAACTTTGCTGGAAGTAACATTCTCACTACCTGCTAATTCCATTACACATTTGAATTTTGAATTTGAACGTGCTATGTTGAAATGGACTGAATATCCCCCTGATGCTAACCATGGTTTCTATATTGGATCAGCAGTTCTTACGACGCAGTTAGATTCTGTTAGAAATTATTCTTCTTTAACCCAACATGACAGCACTATTTGGAACAGCTTGAATAATTCTCAATCCTTTTATTTCTTACGTCTTCATTCGGAACAGTTATTGGTGTCTCTTCCCACACCAGATTTTAGCATGCCCTACAATGTAATATGTTTGACGTGTACTGTTGTCGCCATTGCATTTGGACCCATTCATAACTTAACAACAAAAAGGTAAATGATGAAATATATTATGTACTGTAATTCTATGAAACAATTATTTTCGTTACAGATTACAAATTGGACCTCACAAATTAAGTTTAATTGGAAGACTGAAAAACAAAGCTATGTCATTATTAGGAATAAGTAAAGAAAAAACGGAATAAATTTACTTGTTTTTATTTCGATAATTAAGAACATTTTCATTTTAAAAAAGTATCACAGGATGAAACTATATAATGATTAAAAAGTAAAATTGGAATGTTGAATAAATGACTACTCTAAGAACAACAACCCAAACCACAAATCATTTTAATTAAAAATAAAAACTTAAATAATGAAGTGGTTCTCTTTATGGCACCACTGGCTTTGGTTCTTTTACTTAGAATAAAAAAGTACTGATCAAAATGAATCTTAATTCTTTCATATATAGAAATCGGTCCAAAATTATTAAGAACCACTAATATAAATTAATCAACACTGCGAAAGCTTAAGAAATTTAGGCACCAGGCCATCCATCCAACTTTACTTGTACGAAGACATCAATGTTGCTCGTTGAATCAATAATAAGGCAACTTGTCAGAGCTTGGACGGTTCTCTGATGCAAATGATTTTTCAGTTTTTTTTTAAATTTATATTGTTATTTTACGAATTAAAAGAGAAGAAAAATATGAAAGTCTTAAAAGGCGTCTCACATGCAGACATATTAAAAATATTTAGTTTAGAAAAATTGGGACATTTTTTCACTTTTCACTCAGTCAAAAAACTGACCTACTTTCATAGAATAAAAGTTCATATAAAAAGTTTAGTTGGCAGTTAAAATGCACCTGACATTTCTCTTTTAGCTTATGCTAATTTCCAATTCACTCCTCTTCACTTTCTCCTTGTCCATACATATCGGCTAATTTCTGGAATCGAGGACCCCATCCATTGAGGTAATCAAAGTCTTGTTCATTGTCGTCAGTTCCAGACGCTAACGAACTCAAGGATCCCGCATCACTACCACCACCTTCATAAGCATACACTCTTAAATCATCTAACGGTAATGATTCTGGATCATCGTCTGCTTTTCCCAAGTTGCTGTTAATGAAATCACCAACATCCGGTTCATCAGGTGAATCTAATTAAATATAATATTAAAATTGAAATAAAATTCATAAATAAATAAATAAATAAAGATATG
>JAQFZN010001664.1:0-14579 GCA_034687075.1 Geophilus carpophagus
TTTTTGAAATAAATTTAATTAAAAAAATAGTGAGGACTTAAATGAAAATTTAATATTTAAAATTGCAAATCATCATTTTTTTTATTATATTTTTTTAAATATAATTTTATTATATATTTATTTATATTTATATTCGATCGATTACTTGAAAATCGGACAAATATTCAATCAAATATTCAATTTTCGAATATCTGACTTTAGTATTCGGCCGAATGTCAAACAGGCCGAATACCAAATACTTCTCCAATATTCAGCAAATCCCTAATACAAACAAAATCTTTGATCAAAATCTCTATTAGGTAAAACATCTGATTCAAGATTCTCTATTTAATGAATCTAGATTATAATTAATCTTACTTCATAATCAAATTGCATTAGTAAATTAGAAATGAATCTCTTCATATATGCCATTTCAACTTCACCATTCTTCATTATGCCATTAATTTCACTTCTTTCTTTCCAATCTTGACATTCCTTATATCTCATTTTGTACTCTCGAGCATCATCACAGCATTCAGATTCTGTCATGGGCATAATGCTATGACCTAAGATGTTTTTAAAAATATATTAAAATCCTAAATTCGTTAACTTTAAAAACTAATCTACTCACAATCACAGCTTGGTACAACTTCTAGATCAAATCTTTTGTTTGTTTTAGTAATTGGGTCGTAATTCAACATATCTGTTGGATCTGTCCATTCTGCTTTAACATTGCTAAAAAGCAAAAGTAAAAACAGAAAGTAAACACTGTTAACTGAAATAAATGAAAAATTATTCAAATAAACTTGTTGTATAATAAAAAACTTGATTTTAATTACGTACCGTAAATCATCGACATTAAATCTGACATTGTATATTTATAAATCAATTGAAAAACAACAAATCGGTCACATTTTCATCGCTCTCAAATAATCTTCCCAGGGCGTAGTGTGCCTATAAAATAGCATGTGCTATTTTGTTGAAAAAGGTAATGAGCGCCTCTAGCGGCCGAGTTGCAACATTAACTTAAAAGCAATGCATTATGTATAATATTTGTAATAATTATTATTTTTAGTAGCTAAAATAAAATGATGTTATTTTACTTTGTATAATATAATTACTAATTAATTTTTAAATTTTAATTTTACTAAAAGATGTGTGATTCATATCGCAATGTTATAACTTCGTCACTTGAAACCACTACAGTTTATGTTTACTGTCTTATCTTTATTCTGTAACGCATTTAAAACACAAATTTATAATAATTTACGCTAAAAATTTATAAAGTTTTATATTTTGATCTTAAAAAATAAATAGCAAAACAAATTTATTAAGAAATAAAAATCATACAGCCTCAAGAAAGCAAGCTCAAAAATCACCTGCCGACAAATTCATGAAACTCATTCAATGTCTCAGCTGACGACATCGGACAATTCACATTCACACCGGAAAATATCCTTGTAAAGCACATTTCCAAACCGAAGGTGAGTTTATGCATCATAATCAGAATTTAAAATTTAAATTAAAGCAAAACATTTATAATTCAATCAAAAAAAAAATTGCAAATCGAAGAACTATCGAACCAACGTGATAGGAAAGTGTTAAAATTGTAACGGAAAAACTCGCTTAAAATATGCTAAAAAATATAGAGCAAAATTTTAATTAATCATAAATATTAACTACATTTCTACATACAAAACAGTAACAAATAAAAATAATCAATGCAATACATGCAATACAAACCACACAGATGTTACTTGATCAAATTTCCTGTGTCAAAGCAGGAATTGGAATTTGATAGTCATAATTCCATTTCTACTTTTTCCAAGAGGAAAATATGAACCTTATATAAAAGTATTGCAAATACAAAAATTGAAGATAATTTTTTATAATTTTAATATCTAGACACTACTATTGGAAATAATTATTTTTTTACTTTACAATTTCCTTATAATTTCCTAGTAAAGGGTAGGTACGCATTATATGTATATTTTTATTATTTTATATATTTAGTGTTTGAGTATCAAATATAATTATATATTTGATAAAGAGGTTTAAATGGGTTTGAAATTAAATTGTAACCACGAGAAATATATTTTTTATTGATTAGATTGCTGAAATTAGATCAGTGCAGTCAACCATGTTTATTTTCAAACTTAAATTGAAAAAAAAATGAAAACTAAAATTAAAATTAATAAGAAATAATAAACGATAAAATAAATTGATTAAATGTAATTATTTTTATATTTTTATATCATTTTATTGATTAAATGACATTTTCTAGGCCTTGACCTGTTGATTTTGCATTGAAATTCTGAATTATACAAGTGAAATTGAATTACTGAATATAATTTTGAATTTTAATTATTTCTTATTCATTTTATAATGAAACTGAAGAATAGTTCGTTAAATATTTTATACATTTTTGAATTTGATATGAGGATATAAACATATTGATCATTCACTAACCTATATAATTATTCATCGCAGGCCTTTGATATCTAAGGAGGCCTTGGTGAAGAACATGGCGTGGAAACTGAAAATTTATTTGAAAAAATAAATGAGAAAATTAAAATAAAAATCGATAATGATAATATTTAAGAATTAAAAATAACTTAATAAGGTATTGACTTTTACTATCAAATATTAAATTTCTAAATAATAAAAATATTTACAAATAAAAACGTGCGTTACTACATTTGAACTTCGAACTTTGAGCACTAAAAGTTAAAAATAATTAACGGAAAATTAAAATTAAGAAATTTCACTTTTTATAACCTCATAAATGCTGATACTGAATTCTTCACACATAAATCCCGAAATTAAATATTAAACATAAAATTTTAAATCAAAATCTACAAAAACTAAAATAGATAACAAAATCATCCAATAAAGATAAGATATCAAGTGGCCTGTTTATTGTTAAGTTTGAAGTGACATCAATTGAAACCAGTTAAAACTTTCTGTCATTTTAAAAGAAACATCAAAATGGACCATGAACATCATCACGATCCATCAACTGCAAATCCCATGATGGACCATGCCCATCATGGCCACATTATGTCTACTCCTGATAGTGCTAACGAAACAGATCACACGGGAATGGATCATACAGCACACGCTACAATGGGACATATGATGAAGGTTAGTTAAATTTGAAAATGTAACGATTTTGTTTTCATATACACTTTTATTTTTATTTAGATGTTCTTTCACACAGGATATGATGAAGTAATTCTGTTTGAAAGCTGGACAATAAGTACAATTGGAGGTAATTATTATATTAACTACGTAGGTCATGTTTGGAATTTGATATTTTCTGCTGATAATGTAAATTTTTTGTTTTAAATTTAAGTTTGTTGGTGTTATGTTTAATATTAACAGACAGGGAATGAGATTTTTAGTTGAACGATTTTTTTTAAAGGGAAATTTTGAATTAGTGATGTAAAATAAAGAAAAAGTAATTTTAATATCGTTTATTTTAGGCCTTATAGGAGCCATGGTTGTCATATTTCTATTGGCGACACTGTACGAAGGATTGAAATATTTTCGTGAATATTTGTTTCGTAGACATTATTCGTCTGTTAACTTTAGCTGTATAAACAATGCTGGTGATGGACCAAAAATGATGCCACGACCGCATGGTTCTTGGAGGTAAATAACTATTAATCGATTTTGTGTTGAACAGTTTCCGGCTGAACGTTGATTTTGTTTAATTTATATTTAGATCTCAATTGCTTGGATTTACTCACCTACTTCAGACGTTCCTGCACGTTGTTCAAGTTACATTGAGTTATTTCCTGATGCTTATTTTCATGACATATAACGTTTGGCTGTGTTTAGCGGTAGTGCTCGGAGCTGGTGTAGGTTTTTTCATTTTCGGTTGGAAAAAAGCTGTTGTTGTTGATATAACGGAACATTGTCACTGAGATCTCAAATTGTTTTAAATACTCGAAAGTGAAACTCGATTAATTATTTTCATGTGTAAATTTAAATATTATATTTGTGTTATATAAAGTTTTAAAGATAAGATGTTTTATATTATTTCTTGATTCGGTGAAAATGCTATTATTTTTGTTTATAGTTAAATTATGTTGTTTTGTGTGATTTTATGATTTGATCGAACTGATTTAGATTTTAATTTTTTGGTGAAAATTCTTTTCCAAAGAGCTGAGAATTAATAAAATTGTATATGTAAAATATATAAAATGTTAGTTTGTTGTTCTTTGGTAAAGATTTACTAAAAAAATAATAAAAATAATTTTAAAAACTGACAAATAATACTTAATAGTGATTATAAAATAAATTTATAATTCCACAAATTACACATTTATATTTTTCATGTTATAATAAATGATTTAATATTAGACTATAGAAACTAGGTTTTCACTATGCAATAAAAAATTGTTTAAAAAATGATTTTTGATTATTTATACCTTAAACCGATATGTGAACGATGAATTTTATTTATGACCGTTAATTATAAGGCACAATTACTGAGAAATTAAGCTTGTATATAAAAAAAAAACTCAACAGTTTGCAACAAAGTATGTAAACAAAGTAACAAAAATGCAACAAATTTTAAGAAATAAAATTTCCATTTTTCTCTATCACAAAATCCTTTTGTACTCTAAAGACACTTCTTCATTTCCAATGCTAATGCACGTGCTAAAGGTGGCGGTACAGCATTTCCAATCTAAATAAGTAATTGAGAAATTTATTACTTCAATTATTTCTTGTAAAATTCGAAATAAATTATCAATTTTTTTTTTTAGTCCCAAAAATAAGCATTAAGCGTGTCGTAGCTATAAATTTTATACCTGTCTATATTTATGTGTAATTAATCCATAAAATTGATAATGATCAGGAAATCCTTGAGACCTTGCACATTCCCGTACGCTTATAACTCTATCTTGATCCGGATGAATTGCGCATCCCTAATAAAGAAATAAACATTATATAATTATTTTTTATTTATTATTATTTATTGTTATTTATTTCTTGTGATAATTACCGGATGAACTGATGGTGACGGACATGTTACCAAAGTAATAAATTGTTCATTAAAAGCCATCCGTCGATACAGACCAGAAAAATTATGATTCCGATTGGATGAATGCACCAAATGAAATGGGATTAATGTATTGTATTGATATGGTCTAAGTAATGGATCACATTTATAGGAATATTTTAATGGTAATTCTGCACATGGACAAACACCGCGGTAAGATCCATTTTTCGTATCGTTGTACAAATACTCACTATTGAAATAAATTAAATAAAAATGTTAAAAAAAATGTCATAATAAAAAAATAGCTTAATTGTGATATTTACTTACAGTTTATTAGTGATGGTACCATCCGATAATCTAAATTCAATATTCGGAAGGTAAAACCAGTTTGCTTTTGGTTTATTACGTGGTATTAAACTGATACGAGCTTGTACTAATGGTGAAGAACCTCTGCAAATGTGTTCATTAATTACTGGGTCATTAACTTTTCTACGCATCTAAAATAACAAATGTTGAAAAATCTATTTGAGAATTTTCCTCAACTGTCAAAAAATGCTATAAAATTTTTATAATTCTTTTAAAGTTGATCAAAATATTGATCATAGAAGTGCACTTTATGATCTAGAAATGATTAAATGATTAAATACTGATTTGTCAGTTGACAATCTGATTTAATTACGAATTAAAATTACCATTCTTTGAAAATGTGATTGTATTTCTGCTGAATAAGACAAAGTTTGATTTTGTGCCCCACTTTGAATGGGCGGTAAATCTAAAATCGCATCCTTTATAGTTAAATGCCGATAGGGAGCCGATTCCCTGTCTTTAACATCACTAAAATATCTTTCATTATTGATAATAACTTCGTATTTTGTTAGGCTTTTACTAACATGCACAGGCTCAGGAAAGTGAGGTAAAATTTCTCCTATAGCAGCAGCAATAATGAAAAGCCTAAAAAAAATAATTATTACTATAATAATTTAAAAAATCAACCAAAATAAAACAAAAACCTGTGTCGAGCTTGCGGTACACCAAAATTTGCAGCTTGCCGAACTGCAAACGTGCATTGATAACCCATGTCAATAAGGCATTTAATGCACTTTCGAATAAATGATCCGTTTTCGTAATAAACAAATTCGAATATATTTTCCAACAAGAAAAATCTTGGCCGTAAGTAGTCGCAAAAACTCAAAAATGTTAATACTAAACTGTTTTTATTTCGTGCTGAATCAGTAGTTGGATATCTGTTTAGTCGACTAAAACCTTGGCAGGGTGGGCCTCCACAAAGAAATTCGACATCTCCTTTTTGAGGTAAAATTTGACCTTTTTTGTTTGTTATTTTGCCCTATAAAAATGACACAAAGTTTGTAAAATCGTGTACAGTTCCACAGGGATATATTTTACCGAAAGCATTAAATTTAACAATGTATTGCAGTTATCAGTTAACACTTCGCAATCTGGATTATTCATTTTGAAAGCTGTAGCCGCATATTCATCATTTTCAATAGCCCACATTGTTTTTGAAAATCCTGCTTGATGAAAACCTTCTGATAACCCTAAATAAATGTTTTAAAGAATTATCTTTAAAAAAATCAATATCGAACTAAAAATTAATTATTTTTTTACCTCCACAACCTGAAAAAACATCCATTGCTCGCAAAGGAGTTGGACAGTTTTTGCTATTAAGATCAAAAGTTTTTTTTAAGCTAGCATCATCTAATAAACGACAAACGTATTGAGGCGGCGTGTGAAATAAACCAGTTTGGGCATCATACTCCTAAAAAATCATTGTTTTTAATTATTGCTTAGGTTGGAAACCACTGATTTAAAGAATTTATAATTATTGTATAAAAATGATAATTTAACCTCATGAAAATAAAAATAATTTGGTCCAGCATCCCAGTAAAACTGAGTTTTTGACATATCCTTGCAGTAATTAACGAAGCATTGACCTCGAACTTGACTTAAATCAATAATGGCGACTAGATAACAAAATAAAAATTAGATTTACACAACTTTTTAATGTTACTAATATTATATTACCCAAAATTACACAAACCTTCTTCACTCCAATGAAGTAAATTTAAATCAGATTGATAATTTGCCGAAACACCAAGATGAGTGTTTTCAGGTCTGTAGAGTTTTTGAATTTTGAGCTTAATTTTTGTTGGATCAGTAGTGAAATCAAAACTTGAGCAATAAATTCGAAGTATGTATCCTATTTTGTATGGTTCTGAATATTTTGATACTTTTTTATGAGACTTTCTATAATACTCTGTGTAGATTTCTTCATTCATTTCAATTGTTGATGTGTTTGTACTTGTATCTGAACACGGTTTTGCATTAAATGCAAAAGCATCTGGTTGAATAAAAATAAATGTTCCCAGAGAATATTCTTCATTTTTCCACTTCACACATTTATAATCTTCCTTATTTTCTAATGTTCCTAATTTTGTATGGCACCGGACAGTATTTTGCTATTTAAATTTTAAAAAAATATTTAAATTAAAAATTTAAATAAAATCTTAAAAATTAGAAAAATTATATAATTAAGATTTTTGAAACAAAAATTTAATATATTTGGAAAGAAAAATGCAAAAAAATAATGTTCATGGGCAGGGAATATGCATGAAAATAAGGTACTGTAGTTATATTGATGATTTATGCATAGAAAAATAATTTTCTGGTAAATTAAAATCTTAATTATAACTTATCACCTCTGTAACTGCTTTTAATCGCACACAACATGGACAATGGTCAGTTTTTTTTTTCCTTTGAAAACAAAAATAAATATATTCCTCTGGAGGGTCTTCAAATCTTCCACTTGTTTGTTCATAAAATTTTGAATAAAAAAATTCATCTCTCTTTTTATATCCAATTTGATTCTCATTTTTCATCTTTTCAAATCCATTCGAGCTTGATTTGTATTTAATCTGTTTAATAGTAATAAAATATAAATTAAAATATTTATATAAATTAATTACATTAAATGATGATATTTCACCTCAATTTTGTGTTTAATCATCTTTAAAAGGCAATCTTCACATTGATCAATACAAAATAGTTCTTCTTCATCAGCAATAGAACCGAGTACTGTTTCATAACCATATCTAAATAAATATTGTATTATTTTGTACATTAGAGAATATAATATAAAAATAATTTAATTATTGTTACAAATAACTTACGAAAACCAATGTGCATGAAAAACCATTTGATTCGATGCTGTATCATGCCACATACTTATAACTCGAGCTGCTAATGCATTTTTTGAACAGGATGTTAAATTGACTAGAACACAGTCATCACAACTAATCTATAAACAAAAATGAAATAAAATGTAAAAAATAAATATTTCAGAATCATGGTAAATTATTAAATTACTTTTTCGCCTCTAACTTCAGCCGATTCATAAAATACTTTCTTGTTTTTACTACTAATTGGACAGCCAATCCATTTACAATGAAAGTTTAAGTCAACTTTATTTTGTGTGATGTTACATTTTCCTTTTTTGTCTACAGACAAATCCTGAAAAATAAAAATAATTAAATGATAATTAAATTAAAATATTTAAACAATACCATATTTTCCTCTCTCATAAAATCTCCAAAAACATTTCTCACAAGTGGAGTTATTACAGATTCAACTTCTTTCTTTTTTCGGAATTTGGTGGACGGTTTAATTTTGCAATTTCCTAAACTAATAAACAAAAATTATTACAATTATTGTTTACTCCCGAATGAAAAATGAAAAATTAGTTAATACAAACCTCTCTCCTTTTGTAATTCCTGCCAAATAAAATAAATGTTTCATACACTCAGTTTCAATCAACATACATTCATCATCATCAGCAAAAGAATCGTAAGTTGTGATTTGATCAGTTATAAACTGAGCATAATGCAATAATTTGTCTTCAGAAAACTTCTCATTACTTTCAGGTAATGAAGCAGACTTAATAAAACAAAAATTTGTTAAACATTTAACAAAATGCAAAACGAAACTAAAATAACAATACCTCAACGTGATAAATTAAATTTTCATATGATGTATCATCATTATATTCCAAGAATTCAATAACTAATTTAGCCAGATAAGTTTTCTCAATCACCATTTTCATCATTAATTCGTAAACCTGACTTGGTTTAATTAAGTAATAATGGGCATATTTTGTAGAAACACCAATCAAAACATTTTCTCCACCATCAAATCCAGTGACCCACCACTGTTGAAGAGGACCAATAGATGCTCTTACACCATTTATGTCAATCAAATTGTCATCCCAAACTGGTTTTATGTAACCAGTAAGATAAAGTTTCTTTCCTTTTTCAATAAGGCCAGTATCAAAAGCGCATATGTGATTAAAAGTGTCAAAAATAGAAAAATTCGTAACTTTAAAATATATTTCGTCATCTGCTAAATTATCGATTTGTAGGTTTGGGTGTTTTAATACAGTTTTCTCATCAATCTAAAAGAAAAAAAAATAGATTTATTGTTCTTAATTAATAAGTAATACAGTGGACTTCCTATTATCTTGGCTACTGACAATTAAGATTTCATCGTAAAAACAAATAAACATCTAACCAGGGTTGAAAACGCTACTCATTAAAAGTAGTTCACTATCGCTATCACTAGGGTTAGACTAATCGGCCATCGCCCATCGTCCGTTGGACTTTTCAATATGGGCAACGTTACAATTGGCGTTTGTTTCAATTGGCGTTTTCTTCATTAAGCAAACAATTATTACAAATATTTTAAACTGATATGATACATTTTAATTTCACATCCTATATCTGGAATGTTTATGTAATCATTATTATATAGACATATATCATGAAAAATGTTTAAAAACTGGCGTCATGAGAGTATTTTCAATGACCGATATATACCTCACTTAACGTCATTAATAATTTCCTGTAATCTGCCATGAAAATATGAGGAAGTTTTAATATAAAGTTAAAGTAAATACTTGTAAAATATTAAATTTTGAGTTTAAATTTAGTTATTTTAAACTCATGTTTACTAAAATACGGTTTTGATCTTTGTTTAGTTTGAATTTTAACGAACAAAAAAATTTTATTGAAATTATTTTATTTGATATTTTACTTTGTTAAATTTCATTCTTATCTCTAAGGAATGTGTTTGTAATTGGGAAAAACACACTAATAACTCCCAAGTGTTAAATTTTACATGATGGTGTTGCTATTTTTGAAAAGTCTAACGGACGACGGCGGATTAGTCCGATTTCCAGGACGTCCAACGGACAATGACCGATTAGTCTACCCCCTATCATTAAGTTTCAAATTTTAAGAGTTTGCTACTATAGCTATCGCTATACACGTAAAAAATTTTTTTTTCGCTACGCTATCACTACTTAGTAGCTACTTTTTACTTTATATTTTTAACAATAAACTAATGAAATTGTAAAATAACAGTGATAAATAAATTATTAAATTACTCAAATAGTAAATAATAAATAACAAAAATCAAATTTTTGTTAGTTAATTTTTACAAGTATTTTTTAATCTTTTGAGGAGTTTTTTAATTTTTGGGGGATTTTTTAAAGTTTTTAAATTTTTAATTTTTTTGTACCTTAGTCGGGATGATTAGTAGTGCTAAAACTGCAAAAAAAGTAGTAGCGTGCTACTATTTTGCTACTAGCCCACTACTTTACAATAAAAGTAGCATCACTACTAGTGATAGCAATTGCTACCAGTAGTAATAGCGTTTTCAACCCTGCATGTAACAATAAAATGTCAAATGACATATTATCTATGTCCTAAGCAAAAATTTCACTAAATAATCACTACTAGTGGTAGTAATGTTTGCATTGAAAAATTACGCAGTTAATCTTCACATTGGATTATCACATGTGGATAATTGAAAGTTCACTGTATATAGATTTATTTTATTTATTTCCTACTTTATTTATATCTGTAGGTAATACGATGAGTTTATCAGTTACAAATTGAGCACATTCTGAGCATCGTTTCGGTCTTGGGAATTTATTGCCCCTGTGATAAATACAAAAAGGAATTAATCAATACTTTTAAATTGTTTTAAAAAATATAAAAATAAAAAGTAACACTTACATATTTTTTAATGTATGTTTCTTCGGTTTTAAATTCTTTTTTTCAGCTTTTTGGACAATATTATAAACTCCATTTTTGATATTTTTACTTTTTAAGCTGAAATATAGAAATATATAAAAAAGATAAGAAAAATTAAAAGAAAATAATTTATAAGCTAATATAATACTAACCAATCTTCTAAAACTATTGACAGCTCTTTAATAGCACAACTTTCACTTGATAATTTGCATTTTTTTACTGGCGAAGAACAAAATAAACTTTGATTTATAAACAAATCATCACACACATCCCCGAGTTTCCTTTTACTCGGACACGATTTAACACTAAAAATAAAAAAATGTAAATAATAATTAAACTAAAACAAAAATTCATATTAATATTTACGTAAAATGTAAATAAAATGTAAATACATACCAGTCTTTTAATACAATATATGATTCTTTTAAACAATGATTTATTGGCTTAAATGAATTGAAATCTTTTTTAGTTATTTTCAAATTTTCATTCTCAAGTAGAGATATATTATTAATGTCATTCACACTGAAAGAAAAATTAAAACTTGTATTATAAATTTCCATTTTATCACTTATTTCAAAGTTAATACTAACCAGTCGCTCAATACCACAGACAATTCCTTCAATTCACAATTTTTTCTGTAATCCTCCATTAATTTATCACTAATTACCATACCATATACTCCGAAGAATTAATTTTTATTCCATTTAAAACGGTACTAATTTATGACGACCAGTAGGGCGTTGATCTATAAAAACCAAGTAATTCATACGAGTGAGAAAATTATAAACAATACCAATCATCTAAAACTATTGAACAGTTTTTGAACTTGATTCCAGTTTGTTGAATAAATTAGCTTATCCACGAATTGTAACAAGTAATTATTATTGGTTATTGCATTCGATAAAAAGTAACGGATTTCACTTGAATACTTCCGCATGATAGTAAAATGCTTCCCGCCTGTTGTATTATGGTCTACGTGCAGAGCGAATCACAGCATCACAGTTGTTCCGAAACTATCGACAGTACAGCACTGTTCAATGAGGAAAAAATCTATACGGAAGTATAGAATAGTTTTATTTTAAATAACAAATTCAAAAAATATTCTTCTTTATAATACATGTGTTCTTGGATTGATTTCCTGAAAATAGTGCGAGTCAAATCTGTGAAATTAAAAAATACAAAAAAAGAGAAAATACGAGTTTTGTAATTCCGTTACGGAAAATTAAAACAAGTCGAAAAAAAATATCGAATTTGAAAAAAAAACTATATTTAATCACAAAAAACGTTTAAAACATTTAGATTTGAATTGACTTTTTTTAGGTTAATTGATATTTTTGGCACTTTGTAAAAAAAATCACTATGGTGATATATACTTGATCTAGAGACAAAATATTTTGACCCAATTTGGAAAAATAAAGTCAGCTTATAAACAAGGCATGAAAAATTAGCAATACATAAAAAATAATCTGAATGAAGGTGTTTCGACGTAACAAAACTAACTAAGCAGTAATGTCATCAAACTAAATGGGGCCCAAATGCCTTCTTGCCTCTTACTGCAGGCGCCATGTTTATGAACAACACAAAAGTATGATATTTATATATTTTAATGAATGTCAAATATATTTCAAATACACAGTATAATTTCAGCAATGGAATACATTACCAACAATCCATTCAATTAAACTCACTCTTGACTGTTTAGATGAATGGTAAAATAAAAAGTACTCGATAATTTTCAATTGTTCTATGGTATTGACTGTGATTTTGTCAAATGACTAGATTTGAGATTAGGTTTATATTCTACATTTTGAGCAATTTCAGTCATCTTCTAAATAAAAAGTTTTAGCCAGACTTTACCTAAAATTAAAAATAAAATTCTGTCTGTTTGAGTGTTCCAGCAATTGCTGGAACAATTGTGTAAACTATGTAACAACGAATTACTATATTCATTTAAAATACAAGTTCCTGTTTTAAAATATTTAAAAACAAGCAATCATCAGTCAATACTGCAGTCTATTTTATTAATTAAATTAAAATATCGATATTAATTGTTGGTAAAGTATTGAATCATGAAAAACTTTCGTCAATATAAAATAAAAATGAAAGTTATGCAATTCAATGAGCACTCATTGAAATATGAACAGTTCATGTCATCTTGAATCATGGTTATGAATATACAGATGTCTGAACAGAGTTATGATTTTTCCCATCAGCTATAGATTCGCTCACTGAGCATTTGCGAGCATTACTTCTGCTGTCTTTACGACCACGAAACATTTTACTCGCACTTGAAGTCCTTGATCGACACGAGTTGTCTTCTTCTACCTCAGTAAGATAATCGCTTCCCTGAAACATATTTAATGGCATTAATAAATTTTATCCTTATAATGCCTTGAATAATATCAATGTTTTGTTGGTTTATACTTACATTAGCAATTTTCTCATCCAACATTTTAAAAAAGTCCAATTGACTACTTGATGTATGTCTGTAAAAATTAAATTGTCAATAAAACACAACTTAGTAAACAAAATAAAAATCATTACAAAGGTGGCTGCAAGGGACCAGAAATGGGTCGAATTTTGTTAGCAATTCTTCTTTTTGCACTACTAATATCTTCCTACAAAATTGAAAATTCAAAATTAATTACATTTTTTCAACAAATGTGGTAAATTCAGTAGAGAACTGATTATTTCAACACTAATTTCAGGTATTTTTAGATTCATTGATTTCCTAAGTGAGAAAAATATTTTTATTTTGAATGTTAAAAATAGAAATTTATAGATTTATATAATGTTGTTGTAGTATAAAGAAAATGCTAATAATTAAATTTGTGATTATGGTTATAACTGCTCATTTCTTAGTCCATTTTATGCAATCGACCAAGCATTACCATATTTTAATGACTGCAATATGCAGAGGCGTATCTAGTAATTAAAGTGCTTGTGGCCAGTCAATAAACATGTGCCTTTTATAAGTACATGCATATAGATTTAATCATTTTGGCTTATTTTAAACTATGTTTCATTTTTTCTTTCAAAAGATCTCTGGCCAAATGTCTTAAACCAGTGAAAACCTAATCAATAGAACTTCACCTTGATTGCTCTTTCTTCACATATTAAGGGCTATGTGAATGGGAACACCCCTTTGGCTGACTTCGCTGGAATATGTACCAATTACCATCTCCTCTTAACCTTAACCCTTGCAAATTATACATTAGGTGCGTTCAATATCAATGGCTTTGCTGTCCCAGATTGGCTTTCGTGGCTTTCCAGGACAGGAAGTAGATGCAAATTATATCATTTTTCGCAAAGCCAAATTTACTAAAGCTGACTTTACGAAAGCTAGTCTGGACTAGTTTTCCGATAGCTAAATCAGCTTTCGTGTGGCTTTCCCATCACTTCGTCGCCACCATCTTGTTTTGACTTAGATCGACGTGTGCTTGGATATTTGTTTTCTCTAATTTAAAATCTTTTAAAAGAAG